>JABFEB020000079.1:9176721-9192313 GCA_019775895.2 Stomatorhinus ivindoensis
TTTGACTGATTCTTTTAACAAAGAGCACATCTCGTTCAAAGTCCCTCTGATTCCCCCCAAACGGACATTCATGGTCTTGGGCCCATCGACAGTCTGAATCTGTAGGTGCATTACGGCTTCTGTGAGGATATGCGCCCCCTAGTGGTAATTGATGTGCTCCGCATGACGATAGCCGCAGGGGCGGATGGTGTCCTGAAGGTCCGACGTCACCCTCCCGCATTTCGGTTACTGCATATGCCTGCCTCCGCTGTGTCTGTGTCCCATGTCACATCCGTGTCTCTCTCCAATTACTTCCGATCCGACGTCCAAATCAGAGAGTCCCTGCCAGGGGTCCCCCACTAATGAAGAACTAACAGCCAAACTTTAAAGAACATGACTTCTCGTGCATTACCTCTGTGATTATCTCTGTCATCTTTACTGCTAAAAATAAATCACAAACCAGTACATAAAATATAACGAATGAAAAACAGTAGAAAGTCAGAAAGCCCCGACCAATATAAAATACAATACTACTAGTCTACACATTCATATCAGGGCAACCAGGTAATCCATGTCAGTGAGGACACTTTCAGCCACTTCTGGTTTTTCGAACTACTTTAAAACTGCTTGGCTCATTATACCGTGCTTCCGGTTTTGCCGCGAACTTTTGGAATAAACCAACAGCATATGGGGGTTATTTAAATAAATGTATCAATAAGCACACTCATAACAAAACATGGTATGATTTTGAAACAAAAATACAAAATAATAACTAAATATGTTTACTGTTATATTATCTAATGTTGAAGTACTTTAGTCTTTTAGACAAAATTCTTATTTTTCGGGAATCACCCTGTGCGACGCATAACAAAACAGTATCGTCTATTGTCGAAACCCCGCGAAATCTACGTCACGGACACATTTCGCGCGCTTATTTAGTAGCATCTGCATAGACGTCTGGATAGGAAGGTATGCATTACGTTTTGTTTTTCATTCACTAATATAAGTGTATGTTAGTTTTTATATATATGGCCGTGGTACGATTTAGAAGTGGTCGCCGAAAGTTTAATCTATGCGTTCAATTTGGTAGCTTAATGTTAATACAATACAATATATAAATATAAGTTCACTTACGGTACTGTGCTTAAATTTCATTGTGTAATTGTTTAGTTTTAGATCGTGTTATGGTTTTTTCCAGTTCAGCACGGATGCGCCTTATAAGCCGTTATTTGCACTATTGTTCATTACAGGATGTATAGCGCAATGCACTTAATACTTTGTCTCGGGCGCGCTGATGTGAAAGTGTATATTTGTTGTATGCTTCCTGTAACTGTGTACTTGACCGTTATGGAGCAGGGTTTATGATTTTTAGATTTTATTTTGGCAGCGATCATAATGTCTTCACCTTCTTCGACGCCGAGTAAGGGTAAACGCGGCAGACGCAGCAACCCGCAGACCCGTAAGTGGCGGTGTTCCTGTTCACAAACTCGGTTTCGATCTGTGGACATGTGCAATGGATGGTGTGGTGAGCTAGGCAACTAAGCGCCCGCTTGCATCCGCAGCCAGGAGCGACGATGTACAGTCTCCCCCGTCCCAGCGCCGCCGGACCGATGACCCCTCCACGGGCGACCTGCAGCCCATGCCGACCTCCCCGGCCACGGACATGCGCAGTCCCGCCCGCCACGACACCTCGCTGTTCTCCAGCCCGGTCCTGTCTCGGCGCTCAGGTGCTGCTTCATGTGCAGTTAATGTGCAGAAGTTTTAACAGCGTTTGCTGCCTGCTGGTTTTGGAAACTGACGAGTGCATTACAATAATATTGAGGACAGTGAGTGGTATGCGAGTTCTGTGTTTCCTTATAACAGCATCGGTGGCTCTTTTACATGCTAAACTTTGACACATAACTGTATAAGACGTGTGGATTGAATAAATCAGAATTTATTTCTTAATTAAGAATGCATTTAATATAGGTTTTTTGTGGTCTTGTGTAATCTTGGTTTTTGTTTTCTGGTTAAACTTTATGCTGAGTCTAACAGTGTGTAGGGAAAGGTGACAGTAAAAGTTGTACTGGGGGGGTGGCCAGGTAATCTCTTTGGGTGGCCACTGTCCGCTTGTCAGGCCTTCGATTAGCGTAGTAAATATTTTTAGCTGTACGGTTTGTCTTTGTCTGTAGTTTTCTTGCCCTGTTATGAGTCTGTCAGTGACCTTGACTCCCTGTGTGTTTACAGCCCCCCCCAGTGAGATTGACGTCAGCTCCCCCCTCACGTACGGCACCCCTAGCTCCAGGGTCGAGGGCACCCCCCGCAGTGGAATCCGTGGCACTCAGGCCCGGCAGCGACCCGATCTGGGCTCCGTCCGCAAGGCCCGGCAGGTGGACCTGCACTCGGACCGGGTGGGTGGATGCGCCGTTTCGGGGGAGGAGGGGGGGGGTTTAAGGGACACTGTGAAAACAGCTGCAGTGAGACGGACTCCTGCTGGGGTGCGAGCGCTGACGACAGAGCTGTGAACGTCTTGTCCTTCAGGCCGCCGGAGAGGAGGCCCCGGCCAGTGAGCAGTCTGTGGGCCAGAAGCTGGTCATCTGGGGCACAGACGTCAACGTGGGAACCTGCAAGGAGAAGTTCCAGGTCTGTGAGAGGGAAAAGGCTGGCGTCTTAAGTGGCCGGTATAGCCATTACAACCGTATCCAGAGAGTGTTATCAGGTTATGAGATCGTATTACCAGATTAGTTGGACTGGTACCCGTCTCCCATGGTGATCATCTGCTTGTCGGCCCGCAGCGGTTCCTCCAGCGTTTCGTCGACCCAACCTCCACCGAGGACGAGAATGCCGGCTTGGACCTCAACGAGCCCCTGTACATGCAGAAGCTGGAGGAGGTGGGGGTCCCGGTCGACCCCGACTAGCTGCCGCCCGGCCTCATATCCGTAAACGAGACCCTTTCCTCTCCTGTGATCCCTCACAGATCAACGTGGTCGGAGAACCCGTGCTGAACGTTAACTGCGGGCACCTTCAGGCTTTCGACGCCGATCTCTACAGGCAGCTCATCAGCTACCCCCAGGTACACTGGCGTTGCCTCGTCTACTGTGTCGCAGGGACATGGGATGGCAGTCCAGCAGGGTTATTTGGTTGGGGGGGATTTGGTAGTTAATGCCAACACTCTGTTAGACGTTAAATGCCACTGCTGAACTGCTGTAAATTACTGCAGTATAAAGACTAATGTGTTTAAGCCCAAGATGGACAAAAAAATATATACATATGAGAGAGAGAGGTGTTGTAGATCACCTTAATCGTCGTCTGATGTAATGCAAAACAACCTGAATTGGTAGGATTATAAATCACTTCTCGATGGTTCTACTGAGCAAGTATATATCGGGGCAGAAATGAAATTTTAGTTGACGATAAATTGTCATACAAATAAAGACAATTTTGTTAATCAAAATTCTGTCACTTTTATAGCACATTATAGTGTTGGGCTAACCATAGATTAATACACATTCACCTCATGAGGAAGATAAGCTATCAGCATGGAATATTGAAACGCGCATAAATAAATAAAAATTGTGTGTTTTTTAAACTTAAATGACACTGCCACAGAGCAGATTTACATTGCATGTCTGCACTGCCAGATTTCTTCATCCTGCCATTTTACAACAAACTACTGAATATTGTCTACATTTACAGCACACTAAGCCAGATGACTTATTGGAATTAAGGTAGTTCTGGCTTGTATATAAATGAACAAAGAAAGTCAATTTAAGCTGGGGTGCCTTAAATCCGACAAGTTATCTGGCTAAGTAAGAAATCCTGCTTTGTGAATCCTGACCACACTTCCTGTAACTCCTTTGTGGGGTTTGTTGCATTACAGGAAGTCATCCCGACCTTCGACATGGCCGTGAACGAGCTCTTCTTCGAGCGGTTCCCCGACTCCATCTTGGAGCATCAGATCCAGGTGCGGCCGTACAGCGCCATCAAGACGAGGAACATGAGGAACCTGAACCCCGAAGGTGAGCGCCGACCGTGGCGTCACATGGTATCGTGACGAAAGCTTGGATCAAAGTGGCTTCTGTCCTTTTTATGGAGTCGGGGTCCCCGGGGGGGGGGGGGGTGGTGAAGGCGGGCATTAGACGCAGGTTCACGCTGAAGATGGTGACGCGGGTGCGAGCTCGTGCCCTGACCTGGCTCGCTGCCGCTCCCTCAGATATCGACCAGCTGATCACCATCAGCGGCATGGTCATCCGCACCTCTCAGCTCATCCCCGAGATGCAGGAGGCATTGTTCCGCTGCCAGGTGTGCGCCTTCACGGCGCGCGTGGAGGTGGACCGCGGGCGCATCGCCGAGCCCGCCGTCTGCCGCAGCTGCAACACCACCCACAGCCTGGCGCTCATCCACAACCGCTCGGCCTTCTCTGACAAGCAGATGGTGAGATGGGGGGGGAGGCGGGCGAGTAGGGCCTGGGCACCTGTGGTCAAAGGTCTGGCTTTACCGCGGGGATTGATCTAAAGAAAAACCAGGGGTCTCCAACTCCGGTCCCGGAGAGCTGTTATCCGGCACGTTTTCTATCCTACCTGGTTTCTGATGAGCCACACCTGTTCTCAGGTAAATACAAGGAGCAGGTGAGGCTCATCAGAAGTCAGGAAGGACAGAAAACGTACCGGATAACAGCTCTCCGGGACCGGAGTTGGAGACCCCTGGTTTTAACATGATTCGAAAGCAGCTGTAAGACTGGAAGGTGCTGCTTGCGATACTTATACCATTGTGTGGCCTAAAGCAGATGTTCCTTGTGTATTTGTGGAGCCTTCTGTGCTCTGCTGACGCCCAGGCCGTCTTCGTCCCCAGATCAAGCTGCAGGAGTCCCCTGAGGACATGCCGGCCGGACAGACGCCCCACACCACCGTGGTGTACGCCCACAACGACCTGGTGGACAAGGTTCAGCCCGGCGACAGAGTCAACATCACAGGTGAGACCTTCCCTCTTGGGTTGGAGGGATTCGTCGATCAGCTCTGAAGATGGTCATGTTTGAATGAAGACTGCTAGTTTGTACTCCCTCAGATGATAGATTTAATATAATTCAATGAACTAAGGTTATATGTCCATATCTTGTACGTTGTTGGTTCAAATCCCTTGGGTACTTTCCCCCCTATTTTCTAGGTATCTACCGGGCAGTGCCCACAAGGCTGAACCCTCGGCAAAGCAACGTGAAGTCCGTCTACAGGACCCACATAGACGCCATCCACTTCCGCAAGACGGACGAGAAGAGGCTGCACGACTTGGACGAGCAGGCAGAGGAGAAGCTCTTCACGGAGGAGCGGGTGCGAATCCTGCGGGAGCTGGCAGCCAAGCCCGACGTCTACGAGCGCCTGTCCTCCGCGCTCGCCCCCAGCATCTACGAGCACGAGGACATCAAGAAGGTGGGGGGCCCCCGGGCACTCGCTCCCTTGCTCACGCTAATTCCAGAAGGAATATTCCAGTTAATCGTACCGTGCTTGGCAGATGGTTTTGGATATGCTGAGTGCTCATTTTGGCAACACATTCAGCCTGAATTCAGAAATTCATCTCTGACTCATCTGCTTGTCATGTGACTGAGGCAGAGGGGAGGTGGGCGATTTCGCTGAAGAGAATAAATTATAAACTCCCTATAGCGATTTTTCTATTTTTTTTTTTTCTCCTCTATGGCATGTTTGTTTTGACTCGGATCAAACGGTAAAACGGCTCTCAAGCCTTGGGTTGGCTCCAGGCTAATGTGTAGCATTTGCATGATCTTGTTTATACATGGCGGTCTGTACTTCTATACGAGGACCTCTGTTTGCAGTCTCCATTATTCACACATGTTGGGAGTAATGTTACATGTTTTGTATGTGAGGTTTTTTTGGGTGAGTCCCTGTGTGTGTTATTGGAATTAATAAGTTCTATTTAAGCCAGACAGAACTTGTATTTATATGGACATGTCTGACGTCTGACTATAGTTTCTGCTATACTTCAGAGTACCTTTTAGTTAATACTCCCCCATACTTTATCTCATCTGTCTGCCCACACTTCTCTCCACTTTCGTACTCTGTTGTGCCACCTGATTTTGTCGCCCAACAGTTTAATTTCTTCTCTGCAGCAGTTGGTAAAATGTGTTTCCCAGACATGTACAGTTGGGTTCTTGGTGTGTCAGTTTAATAAGCAGCCTGGGTGTTGAATGCATGTTGCCTCTTGATCCTGGATTCCAGAGATGTTAGAGGCGAGACAGGATCTGCGTTCAAATTAATCTATTTGTTGAAGAGCTTCAATAAATTAGGCTTCTGTATCAGGAAAAATTACAGTAATGTGTGAATAGCATCATCAGAAAATGCCCACTATTCATTTAACAATATTGAATACATGATTCCAGAGTTTCTTCCTGATCTCTGCTCATATCCAAATACTGAAACTTGTTCCTTTCTGCTGAATTAGATATTTGAAGTGAGGGGGGGGTGAAAGTATTCAGTGTAGCAGTGAGAAAGCAAAACTTAATGAGAATGACCCAACCTGACCCTTAGGCAGCTAAAGAAGACTGGAGCACGGCTGTACTGGACAAGTTTTTAATGTACTCGTACATTAAAATGGAAATTATTAATTTGCACCTGCTTGTGAAATTCTTGACCTTCCTATAATGCTAGTTAATCGGTAACCCTTTTTCTCATTTAAACGATACTCTCGACTGTTCCGTTAAATTGCCTCCTGTCAGCGTTTCGCTGCGTTCCGACGTAATGTCGTGCCGTCTAAGTATTCTTGACACTCCTTGGTGTCGCCGCCATCTTGACCTGCAGCGGTGGTTCTGTTTCCAGGGCATCCTGCTGCAGCTGTTCGGCGGCACGCGGAAGGACTTCAGCCAGACGGGCCGCGGAGGCTTCCGGGCCGAGATCAACATCCTGCTGTGCGGCGACCCCGGCACCAGCAAGTCGCAGCTGCTCCAGTACGTGCATAACCTGGTGCCGCGCGGCCAGTACACGTCGGGCAAGGGCTCGAGCGCCGTCGGCCTCACCGCCTACGTTATGAAGGACCCCGAGACGCGGCAGCTGGTCCTGCAGACTGGCGCGCTCGTGCTCAGTGACAACGGCATCTGCTGTATCGACGAGTTTGACAAGATGAGCGACAGCACTCGCTCCGTGCTGCACGAGGTCATGGAACAACAAACCCTGTCCATCGCCAAGGTAGGCCGGCGTCTGGGGGCAGGGGGTTGCATCATGGCTACTCCCTCCCAGGGAAAACGTGACCTTTGTCAGCTTATAACAAATGCATTTTGGCATTTCAGGCAGGCATCATTTGCCAACTTAACGCCCGGACGTCCATCTTGGCTGCAGCTAATCCGGTGGAGTCTCAGTGGAATCCCAAAAAGACCACAATCGAGAACATCCAGCTCCCTCACACCCTGCTGTCCAGGTCAGTGTCTCCTGCCAGCACCTTCTGCATACTTCCTGTTCCGGCTTGCATACTTTCTGCTGCCATACTGATCTTTTATAAGAGGCTCCTCTAAACCTGCTTATTGCATCGCGTGTTGGCCAAATGATGCGTTATGAACCATTTGCTGTATTTTCTGACACCACTAGATGGTGCTCTCTGTTCAAAAAGGGCTCAATTCATGCACTAAAGCAAACCAAGAGTGCCATCTAGTTGGGTCACAAAGTGCAGAAAGTAGTTCATGAAGCTTCATTTTAGCAGTCACTACTGTGTGCTTCCTCTCTCAGGTTCGATCTGATCTTCCTGATGCTGGATCCTCAAGATGAGGCCTACGACCGCCGCCTGGCCCACCACTTGGTCTCCCTGTATTACCAGAGCGAGGAGCAGCTGGAGGAGGAGTTCCTGGATATGGCCGTGCTGAAGGACTACATTGCTTATGCTCGCACTTGCATCAGCCCCCGTTTGAGCGAGGAGGCCAGCCAGGCGCTTATCGAGGTACTTCACGCTAACTTCTCTGTCCGTACCCTGGCAAAACTCGTGTGGAGGTGGTATGGGATTCTGCAGGATTGGACCCAGTGTCTGCGATCTGTAGATGGCTGGTTCGAGTGCCGGCCTTGGCAGATTATCACCGTCGGGCCCTTGAGCAAGACTCTTAACCTCCTACTGCTCCAGGGACACACTGACACAGTACCCCTACCTCAAACCTTGTTCTGTATATGTCTGTCTCAGAGAGGTGATGATGGGATAGGTGATAACTACACAATTTCCCCATAGAGTGTTTTAGGAAAGTTACTCACAAAAGTAATCCATTATAGGCAGATTTGTGCATTCCGGACCTGAACTTTCCATCTCTGTAATCGATTACTTTTTCGAATAACTTCCCCCGCACTGCTTTCAGGGAAGTATGAAGTATCCTTGTTTATTCTGTTCATTTTTCTACTGTAAACAGCCAAAGATGCAGGCTACATGGTGCTCGTAGTGAAGCATAGCATGTTAGCCTCTAAATCAGGGGTCTCCAACTCCGGTTATGGAGAGCTACTATCCAGTAGGTTTTCTGTTCCACACGGCTTCTGATGAGCCACTGCTGTTCCTGGTACATTGGTACCTTGAGACTCTAACTTAATCCGTTCAAAACTCCAGATTGAATCCTAAAATGTTCGAGTTCTGACCGAATTTTCACCATAAGAAATAATGGAAAACTAATTAATTGGTTCCCGGCCACAAAAAATTACACCTAAATATGTTCTTTTAGCATTTAAACACAAAATGAACGAGATGCAACAAGAAGCCACGCCCCCTCGTTAACCCCGTGTGATCAGCTGTTTCTGGTTGTTTTCATTAGTCCACTGTATTTTGTCCGCGTTTCATTTTTTTTTACCCAGTCTGGTCATTGTATTGTCTGCCTACGTTTTGCCTGCCTTACCTGCAATGAAACCCCGTATTCCCCGATACCCTGACGTCTGTGCCTTTTGTCTCCATTCCGTCCCCGCTCGGCAGGACAATATTGTTATTAAATGTATTAATGGTTTATTATTAATATTAAATTAATAACTCTATTTTTAAATGTATTATATAATTATTGTTACTGTCTATCATTATCTAAATGTATTTTTACTGTCTAAATATATGTATTCAGCTAGAGTAAACATGCACGATGCTATCACAGCGAATGTGAGTCCGTTGAGTGATGTGCCGCGTGACTCGATTCCCCGCGCGTACAAGTTATCTTAGGTTGGCATCCACGGTCTGACTTCTGAGCTTCAGACCGAGCTCTAGCCAATTTTTTTTTTTTCCGAACTGGTTGGATCGACTTTTAAGAAATTTGAGTTCTAATGAGCTTGAGAACTGCGGTACCACTGTATTTACCTGAGAACAGGTGTGGCTTATCGGATGCCGGGAAGGATAGAAAACCTACTAGATGGTAGCTCACCAGGACTGGAGTTAAAATGATGCCCCTGATCAGTGTATATTGCGGCATACGAGTATCTGCTCCTCATGTGTTGATCGGTCGATGCGTTGAAGCGCCCCTTTTGCCGTCACAGGCCTATGTGGACATGAGGAAGGTCGGCAGTGGGCGTGGCATGGTGTCGGCCTACCCCCGGCAGCTGGAGTCCCTCATCCGGCTGGCTGAGGCTCACGCCAAGGTGCGCTTCTCCGACCACGTGGAAGGCATCGATGTGGAGGAGGCCAAGAGGCTCCACCGTGAAGCCCTCAAGCAGTCTGCCACCGATCCCCGAACCGGCTTCGTGGACATATCCATCCTCACCACGGGTACGCCCGCAGCAGGGTGCCGTGAGCTGCAGTTCGCACCGTCTGGCCCAGGGTGGGGAGCCTCTTCCGTGCCGGGCCGGTGCAGGTTTTTGGGAAGACCTCGGTCTATAATAAAACTGCGGCTCTCAACTCCAGTCCTGGGACACCCACACCCGGCCCTCCATGGACCAGTCCCCACCCCTGGTCTACGTGCACCGACTAGTGCAGCGTTGCCCGGTTTGGTCCTCTGGGAACCCACAGACAGTCCATGTTTTTGCTACCCTAACTGGGAAGGAGCAGAAATGTGGACTGTCTGGCAGGGAGCTCGGAGGAAGCAAAAGCATGGACCGGCTGTGGATGCCTAAGGGACCGGATTGAGAGTGTGTACTGTAGTGACGGTGAGGGTCTGCACCGCACCGGGATGTGTACAGTGCCAGCTGTATTTACTCATTAGAATTAATTATTTGTACAGATAGATATGGAGTGATTTGTTGATTGTATTATAAGTTGGAGCAGTTGAAGTGAACTGCAGGCCCTTGTGGGGCTTTTCCGTAAAGCTGTCGTAGACAAGTCCTTCAGCAGACCAGACCAACTATAAATCCATCATCGACCCTTGTTTGAAGTGCTCTAAGTGCACCTGTCCCTCCTGCCAGGAATGAGTGCCACGGCGCGTAAACGCAAAGAGGAGCTAGCACTGGCCCTGAAGAAGCTCATCCAGTCAAAGGGCAAAACCCCCGCCATGAAGTACCAGCAGCTGTTCGATGACATCCGGGGCCAGTCGGATGTGGTACGTGTCGGCGCTGCACTGCCACCTGCTGCCTTGACGAGGGAATTGCGTTCGGGAAGGCTAGTCGTGGGGATCGCGTAAAGCTGTCATGATTTGTTTGATTTTTACAAAAGCTTCAGTTTCTCTTCTCGATTACTTGCCAATATGGTGGAAGGAGGACTGACTCAGAGGATGTCCATGTAAAGAGCAGAAGCCTCTGTTGTGTGTAGGTGCTCCACGTTTACAATGAATGAAAATGCAGTCGCCTGTCAGTGCTGCAAAGCAGAACTTAAATATTTTTCGCCACAACATGACTGCAATGCAGATGCACTTTATAAGAAGACAGTCAGGTTTGATCGACTCGCCCTGTAATGCCAAGTTAACTATGAATAACTACGCTATATGCCCTTCAGCCTCTTGGAGTAGTTTGACTTGTCATTACTTTGCTATCAATCATTTTGCGTAATTTACTTTGTACAAACTGGAGGTAGTTGCCGCTAAAAACTAAGCCCAGTTGCTTAGCTGGTTTATCCTGCATAATACGGCAAATAACCATGTAGTCTTTTTATGAATCCATTGAGTAGGGCTAAATCATACTAGGAAGAAGTTCACGTTGACACCTGAATTTTTTTTATGATATCGTGATATTTCTAAAAGGGCGAGTTGAAAATTTACTCAAGGTTTATTGTAGCCAAATATAACTTATGTACCACGAGTTCCATGTGCTGGCTGTCGCTGCGAGTTGTGCCGTAACAAACATACCTGGTCCTTTTTCCTCAGGCCATAACGAAGGACATGTTTGACGAGGCCCTCCGTGCACTGACCGACGAGGACTACCTGACTGTGACTGGGAAGACCGTCCGCCTGCTCTAATTCATTGAAGATTAATTCTGCAGCCCTTGCTTATTGCATCTCCCGCTTTGTCTCACTGCGTTTTATTCGCTGTGTTATTTGCTAAACGTCGTGTGAGATTTGTGCTTTCAACTGGAAATGTTGAAATAAAAGGTCTGGGGTCACTTGTCAAATGGAAGTGTCTTGCCTGTTTGTTCTTTTGTCCATAGTACAGGTAGATCCATACCTGGCATTTGCCCCTTGCTGCAGTTTCCATTCATAAACCTACAGATGATTCATTTGTGCTTGTGATACAAATGTTATCACTTCAAATGCCATGTCTGGTAGAGTGATGTCACCGCTGAGCTGCAAAGCAAGGCTCTGAACTGCTCCAGTGGGCTGGTCGCCTTTATCAAAAATGCATGTACCTGTGGATAAAAACATGCTAATGTTTTATAGCAGAACATGCTTACTCTCCAGAACCTGTCTCAGATCAAACTACTTATGGACCATATGGTGTACAGATATGGTGCAAATGTGAATGGCAGCTGAGCACATTGCAGGCTCTCCGTACCCCATGAAGAGTAACTAGATTGATGGCAGTCTCTTTCTCTGCTGTGTAATAGCATGTTGAGTCAAGTCCTTTCTTGTATGACAGTGGAATGTAATACTGTCTATGAATGACAATGTTGTTCTGCCAGCATTGCGATTTGAATTAATAATAGGGGAGTTCCATCACCAATGCGGGCGTTTGAAAAGGTAAGTAAAGCTATTAATGGTCATTGCTGCTCAGCCAATCAGATGTTTGTGGTAGGATGTGGCAGAAGATAGCGAGCGCCCTCTGTGGAATGCCAGGTCAGCATTGGCGCTGCTCTGGGTGTGATTTTCTACTCCGGGTGTGATTCTGCAGCTATGTGTCAATCCATATGTGGGGAAAAAGGAAGGACTACAAAAATGGTGCATGCGAACGTTTACAGAGAGGCGTGCCAACCGTCCTGGCCTGGGCTCATCACGGGCTGAGGCTTTAGTGCTCATTATTTTATTCTGTTTTTTTTTTAATGTATTTTCCCCCTCAGGTTATTCTAATTTTCTGACCAAATGCAAGACAAAGTTCGTTTATATATATAATTTGCGTAATTGCCGCAAGAGGAAAAATTAAGTGAATGTTGCAGTCAACTTCATGAAATCTTGATTTTGAAATATATAGCCTTATCACCTAATACGGCTGCAGATTCCTCAGTGCAAGTTCTTTATAGTCCATCCTAAAAGCTTTACAAACTAATATAACAATGGATAGTAAGAAAATCATTGTAGAAAACCCAGACAGTAACATAAATTAAAATGCCTGCAGATTCTGTCCTTCATTGCAAACCAAGTCAAATTACACTCAATCATCATGGGGAATTATCTCATGGATAAAGGTCATGTGTACGTAGTGGTGATTATTATTGTGCTTTGGTCACCTACAAGGACAAAACAAGCATAAAAAATGACGACTTATTAAATAAGCAGAATCAGAAAACCATTATTCCAGAGGAAATTGTGATTACACACAAGTACACAAAAAGACAAACGGACGATACACATACAGTGCCACATACAACAATATATAAGACATACAAATGGTAGTGGTTGAATATGGAAATTAACTACGAAAGGAAATCTGGAAAGAACACGCTACCCCTGTGTGTGAGTTCTAGTAATCATTATAATAAACTTTCAACCAGTTAAAAGAATTTTAAATATCTAAGATTAGACCATTAAAATAAATGATATATATGATAAACTTTATTGATTCAAGGGGGATATTCTTTACTCAATCAAATAATATAATAAAAATATAAAATTTAACAGAGTACTTCACGAAAACATTTTTAAACGCTTAATTTCTCATTGCGCTTCAATGTTTTATAAAGTCAACTTATGCTCTCATTTTAAAGCACTATATAATCACTTTTTATTACATGCCTACGGCGGCCTAAGCGGCACGCGAAGAAGCTCCAAACCCTTTCCACGATGCCGCCTGTGACGCGTTTGTCACATGACCGCCAGGCCCTCTACGCGGTTACGTAGCGCGTCCCGCTCGTTCCACTCCGCTGCTTGTGTTGCGGCGAAGACGCGCTAGTCATGTGACCGCCGTGTCAGAGCTCCGTTAGGTTCTGGATTCGGCTGGACAAGATGGCGGCCTCCTCAGGTCTGTCTAACAATCAGTGAGACAAATAATCTCCTTTAATGCTGTTTGGGCGTGCCACAGTTATAAGAACGAATGCGCTGGCTTGTATATTTAGCTTAAGCGAGTAGGAACTTGGCTACTGTCTGGCAGTCAAATACATCTACCGCTTCTTAGCTGGTTGCCGAACAGGAGGAAGGTCTTATGTGCCTCTTCGCTTATTAATTATGCTGTGAATGTTGCTGATCGGAATCCGACAGTTATTATTTAGAGGGCAGCTTTGGGTGCGAGCGGGCCGGACGTGGGCGTGCGGATGCGAGCGGCGTCGCGGCCGTGAGTTAAACTGCGCGGACGCCTCGTTACTGAGGACTTTACATGTTAGATTTGGAGAAGGCAGCACGAGACGCGCCGCAGAGCTCCTCTCCTCAGTCAGGAAGTGCCCGAGTCCCGACTCTTGTACCTTTTAATTTCTGTCGCAAATGTCACCGACCTCTATTTGTGACGATTGAAAAAGCGGGCACATCTTTATGGGCTCGGCGACTAGTTATAATGGCATCCCCCCCTAAAGAGTGTTTTGCGTGATTATTCCATTGTGATGTCGCTGGCTCGCTAAGCTAACAGTCGCGAGCCGTTTCCGCAGAACCTCGCGCCGCTCGCGCGCAGGCCTCGCGGACATTGAACATGCGTGCTTGCAGGCTCGCGATCAAAACGATATTTTTTATTATGCGCTTCGGTCGAATTGGTGCCAGTTGACGCAGAAAAGTTTTAATGCGTGTTTTTTTTGTTTAGCCGGGTGGATGGCTGGCTGCGCAGAAACGTGCTTTGTTCCAGCTAGCCCCCATGCTGCTGGGTGTGCCTGGGTAGCGCACATTGGATAACCCTAAATACCGAGGTGGGGGGACATACCGATCGCATTTCTGTGAGCTGTTGCGTATTCCTTAAAGCAGGCAGAAAAAAAGACAAGTAATGCAAACCCTCTGCTTTCGACAAAATCGTCCATGTCGAGTAAACAGGGTGTCAGATTTGTTTGTTTCACACACGATGGAGTAAGAGGCCATTTAACTATATTAAGCAACGACATTTAAACTCTGGTCCTGGGGTCCCTCTGCTTGTGCCGATCCTCATTAGGTTGCACTGGTGGAAGCCATCACAATTTCTGTAATCTTATAAATCCAGGAAGTTGATAGGACTGTTTTTTGATAGTAACTACTTGTTCCTCTTATGATTGCTGTAACTGATCAACTTTATCTAGATTGTATAACTAAGTTCTCTTGAACAATTGGTGATTAATAACGGAGTAATCTGTTTTGGTCTTGTCCTCGTATTGCTCTTCACGTTTGCACCAATCAACTAAAAGTAACTTATTATTCAAAAACAACACACATGCGCCAATGCAATTTATAACATTTGTAGGTTGCAGCTATAATTAGATGCCATATATAGGTTGCCAGGACAGGTTGAGAACTGACCCGAATCACCCCATCAGTTTGCATTTCTCATCACTGTTTTGAAGACGGATCTGTACAGACTGGTTAGCAATGATGCTTTTGGAATAATTTTAGTTCTCTGGAGTTCCAGATTGCTTGATTACATACTGTAATTAAAAGAAGATGGTTAATAATTAGTTCATAAGTCTCATTTGAAACGGGGAGGGGAGCGGTGTTGAAGATACGCTTAGTTTGCCTTGTGTCTGATATTAATATTTTCCAGTGCTGTTCAACTGTTTGATGGTGTTTCGTTTTTGAACAGCTGTAATAATTAATATTAATATTCATTCAATAAACTTTGAGGGTATTAAAAGATGGGTACAACCGAGTAAATGGTTTTCAAATGTTCTAAGTAACATACTTTGCTTAAGTCTGATTTGTGGTGTGATCTCGCTCTGGATTTTGTACCAAAGACATCAGACAGCTTGGAACTTGTGCTTAATTTTTCTCAAGATTTGATTTTGATTTTCCTCATTCAAGGAAAATATTTGTATGGCAATGCATTGCTGCATCTTTCTGGCAAATGTAGCAAGCTTGAAACCATTTACTCCTGATATAATGCCACTGATGTGTCACGACATTAAGAACATAAGAAATATACAAACGAGAGGAGGCTATTCGGCCCATCAAGCTCGCTTGGGCAGAACTTAATAGCTCAGAGTTGTTAAAATCTTATCTAGCTCTGATTTAAAG
>JABFEB020000079.1:9200606-9211533 GCA_019775895.2 Stomatorhinus ivindoensis
ACGTAGAGCTGTTTCTCCATGTAGATACCTCATCTGGGTCACGTAGAGCTGTTTCTCCATGTAGATACCTCATCTGGCTCACGCAGAGCTGTTTCTCCATGTAGATACCTCATCTGGCTCACGTAGAGCTGTTTCTCCATGTAGATAACTGTGACCATTATTATATTAACAGAATGTATCAAGTATTTAAATGTATCGTGCTTAATAGTACGCTCATGAGGCACCTTTGTTAGGAACGTTCACTGAGGTCCCAGCAGCTCTAAGATGTAGGAACAGTCACTTGTACTCAGGACTCCAGGCTTTCTGTCCACTGTAATCAGCACAGGGACTCGATTCAGAAAAGAAAACGGCTGAATACTTAGCCGCTCCACGGGACCTTAAAGCTCTCATTTAGCTTAGTTTGATTTCTCCGAAAGCAATGAAGAAACATCCTTTCTGTTCTCCCACTCTAAGCACGGACAGCTGGGTACTTTGAGGGCTTCATATAAACCATCTCGCTGGACCAGCATAGAAGAGAGTTTTGCCAGTAGTAGATGAAGCACCTCCATGCACTGTTGTATGAGCATGAACATGGTCTTCTGGACATGGGTGATGAGGCCTTCAGCTCCTGTCCATACCCTAAGACAGCCTCTACTATTGAGTTACCACACTAATGTTACCAATTTTAGAAATGCACGCTAGTAGGAAGTGCACCCATTTTTACACTCACATGGAGTCTTGAGCCTACCCTAGGCACCCACACGGCAGGGCGTACTCTCTGTGAGATTGCCAGACACCAGATAGTCCATCCACATTCCAGCCATTTCACCTGTACGTCTTCACAGGGATTGACAGTGCACCCTTGTTCTGTGTGTGGAATGTGCATGGTTTCACTATGCCACATGGGTTTAGGTTAGGCTAACTGGCACCTGTAAATAGCCTGTAGTGTATGAGTGCGAGTGTTCTGTGATGGACTTGCGTTCCATTCCAATTGTACCCATAGATTCCTGGTCCAGGATTAACGATTGAAAAACGGATGGGACTACGTTGGCATTTTGAAGTTTAACCACTAGGTGTCACTATTGCTCTCTGCTTTGTAGCATGTTCTATGTTATCCATTTAAGAAGAAAGGGAATCTTGCTTTCGATGCCGGTTCTCACGATTCCGTATGCTGTCTAAAGGTCTCATTTCTTGATGTGACATGAAATGTTTGTTACATTAATAAATAAAAGAAGAGTTATCTAAGGATTTTTGGTGACGCAAACAATAAGAAAAACTACTAATTATTCTAGTTATACATCATTCTGAGGAATGTAAATGTATGTGTATGTGTCTCAACAAATAAATAATGTAAATAAATGTGACATAAATGTTATCGGCATGATGTTTTGGAGGTGCTGAAATATGGATGAATGTTGCAAACACAAGAGTGAGTCCGAACGGTGCGGCAGCAATGGGCATGTTGGTGTACGGAACACGGAATCCAGATACAAAGCGAAATGAACACCCTCCAAAATGAAACGCACAGCCACACCTGCAGTTCCGTTCGCCGCCACTGTGGGGCGTTAGCGAGCCAGAGTGGAAATTGCCACACATCTCCCAAGGACATTCTCCCTGCCTGTTGTTTTCATTCCCAGTAACAGGGCAGTGAGTGCAATTGTCATATCAACAATCGACTTCCTACTGTCTGGGTGTCCTTCTATTCTGCGGGTGAAACTGCAGTTAATAAGCAGTATAAATGGTGTGATTTATACCTCATGTTCTTTATTCTGTGGTATGAACAAAATCAAGACCAGCCGGAATCATTTACCATTTAGGCAAGATATAAAATAGATTATACATACATTTTTAGGCCACATTATTTGATACCCCTAAGTGACACCAGGTAGGACTTACTGTCGTCGTCAAAACCACTTTCAGGGTTTGATGAGTTGTGCGTTCACAGTTGCCTTCTTGCATGGAACTATTCTTTTTGCACTTGTTGGGCTTTCCTGATTGTTTTAACGAGTCTGGCCATTCTCATTTGACCTCTCTCGTTAACTAGATGTTTTTGGCAACAGAAATGCTGCTGACTGGATGTTTTTTCATTTATTGCGCCATTCTCTGTAAACACTCGAGAATGTAGCATGTAAAAATCCCACGAGGCTGTCTGTTTCTGAGATGCTGTAACCACTGTGTCTGGCACCAAGCATCACACCATGTTTAAAATGACTTAGATCGCATGTTTTAGCCGGTCTGACTCTCGGCCACACAGCAAGTCAGCTTTTTGACTGCGTCTGCATGCTGTACGTATTTAGTTGCGGCCACATGATTGGCTGTCCGTAGGAGCAGTCTGACTGTGTTAATGTTGTACCTGCTGTACCTAATAAAGTGGCCACAAGAGTGTAGGTTTGCAAAGGATTGCCGACTTTATTTTGTGTCGATGATAAATGGCAGCACAATTTGCGTCGCTCTGCATGAGATGAACCTCGCTCCCAGTTGGAGGAGGTAGGTATAGGTTTGCCGCTGTCAGTCTCCTTCTTGGAACTCCTGCTCGCATTCCGCTTCTGTGCTCTCGCATTAATTAAGGAGCACGTCGCCATATTTCTCTGCCACGCACACTCATGAGTTTGAGCTCTGCATCCCGGTCGGCAGACCAGAAGGCTAGCTCTGTGTGGAGGTCAGTAGGCCTTCATTTAAAGTGGGTAAGATTAACAGTCTTATTTTTATAGACCTGTTAATGTAAGGACTGAAAATCCCAAATGGTTCAAGGTTATGGGCTATGAATTAATGAGCGTTACAGAACCCAGTGCCTGTCGTGCTTCTGGTCTTGCGTCGCCTGGACTTCAATACTTGCAAGTCTAGTGTGGATAACACAGGAGAATTCCGTATGATTCCATGCTTGAAAGTGTGACTGCTCTACTGGACGTTTTATGATGCATTTACTGGGATGCATGCATGGATGGATGGACAGACTGACTTCATCCCATGGGAAAATTCAGTTAAACAAATGAAACAAAATAGCTGTAAGTTCAGTCGTACAATTTCTAGATTTCTCCATAGGTGGCTGAGAATTTACATAAAAATCCATTTGTTAAATCACAGGACCCTATTTGTGCTGTGAACTGTCTCAGTTTTGTACATTATTTACATTGTTGTATTGGTATTCTAGGTATTATTTTTGCGTACATTTCAGTTATCCCTCTCTAATAATTGGTCAGAGATTCCTAGATGCTGGGTGCAGACTAGTATCCATACTGGTCTTCTAATTGTTAACAAGGCAAACTTCTATATTAATACTCTGCTCAGCAGTGGTCCTGAAACCAATCTGGACCCACGTAAAGAGCCACTATGGTATCTTACCCATATTATTGGGTGGGGATAGTTATCAGTGGGGTAAGAATCTGTGCTATACCCAGAAGGTTGCTGGTTTGAATCCGCTGACCGGCAGCGTATTCATATCACCGTTTGAGCCGGAAGCTGCCTCTTGGGCTCCAAACGTCCCCCACTTGTACGCTGCCTGTGACAAAAACACCTGCTAATTAAATGTAGATGCATTTCATTGTTTAAATATGTCAGCCTCCTGCGGCAGAAGTGTGTGCGCTGCAGACGCACGTGTTTGACCACTGGCATATTGGTATGAACAGAGAGACACAATCTGTAATCCAGTGAGGTTTTGTTCACCTGATTTTTCACCATGTTTTCTAGGTAAACGTAAAGAGCTGTCTCACGATGACAGTGCTAAACATGTTCTGACTGCTGTAACAACAGCAACAGTCATTGGCTGCGTGACGGTGTCCAAGTCCAATCTCCTTTCTCGAAATGCATTATGTAGATGGCTCAGGACTTGCCCGACTGTTGCTGAGGAAGAATAAGCATCCTTTCTTCCAAAAAGAGCTTTATGAAGGCATGCTTTTCCTGAGCCCATCCAGTGTGGTTGAGCCCTGCCTTTCCCCCCCATGTTCTCTGCACCGAGGGAAAAAAAATGTAGTGACTTCAATACTCCTATTGTTTCTGGATTTGGACTGGATATGTGTTGTTAAAGTTGTATTTAATGGCTTTCAGAAGCTGCTATTTTGTGGACTGAGAATGAAACCATTGTATCAAGCCATGCGGTAATAAAGCAATGTGCCGAGAGTCGATCTCACCGTCAACAAAAGGGATTTTTACTAATCTACTCTGCATGTCTGAACAATTAAGGAGGGCATAGCTTAAACCAAACAACTGACAGCCGACAGCTGGGAACAGTTAAATCAATGTAGCAAAAGCAAGCGATTTCACAATAATGTCCTGAAACAGAAAGTTAAACAGAGAGCGCATGAGCACTGCTGCGCCTGCAAAGCATGCGGGAATGAGTAAAAGACGTGGTCTCTGTTATCGAGCGGCTTGCTTCCGGGTCGGGTGACCCGGCCAAAATAAACACTGTTCTTCTAAGCGGAGCCAGTATCTTGGTGACTGATATGTGAAGAAGTAAAGGGATTTCAATATGTGTAACCAAAAACAATAACTCTTAAAGTGTTAATTTCGTGTTATTTTGTAAATGTGACTTTGGTTAGGGGTCATTATCGACTGGTTGGAAAAGTTAAAAGATAACTTTTAAGGGCGGTTCGGTGCATAAATACAGTTTTCTCAGTGTGAAATTTTCATGTACTTTCACCCTGGTGATTCTGCCGTTTCATGAAAATTCGGACAGCCAATCATTTTTAGAGTGATGTTAAATCTGAGTAAAGTCTGTAGACTAATTAACTAAAACAGAAATACGGTGGACAGCAGGTGAAAAACTATAATAAAAAGTTTGAATATTTTATTGGAAATTCTAAAAAGGTAATAAAGACAGTAAGCAAAATTATTATTCAAGCAAGGTGATCATATAATCTATCAATGATTTGTCACAATTATAATCTAGTAAAGTTAATGTAGGTATTCATTTAATAAAACTTTTGCTGCAAAATTTTTAAAGACCATAGAAATGGGGAGGGAATCTCCAGTGCACCGCTGATAACTGCATTATGACCGAGCTGCACTGGGGGGGGGGGGGGGCATGGAGGATGTGAGGCCAGCAGATATATATAGGGAGGGCAGGTTTTCACATGGAATCCTGGGATATTTCACCTCCAATGTTGATGCAAACAGAGAATCAGTGGGTGTATGTAGACATGTATGACATAGACCTACAGTAATGTGCAAAAGTCTTAGGCAGCCAAAGAAAACGGTGTTTAAATTATCTTTATGTTTGTGTAAAACTATGATATTTTGCCTGTCAAAGTGTGTCAGCCACGTATTTTTGACTTGACCAGCAGCACATCTCGTATAGCTAACCAATATCTCATCGACTTTTTTTTTTAACTAATTAAGTTAATTAATAAAGTGAGCTGGTGGTGAAATTTTATAAACACGCCTGGGGTGCCCCTGAGGAGAGGTTAGGGATGTGAAGCGCCGTTCATCTGCTTATCCAGCAAGACAGCAGTGACTTTTTCAAGAATGGAAAAAAGTCGTTCTAGTTTTTATTGTGTTACTCTTAATTTGCGTATTGTCTAATGTTAAATTGTGTTTTTTGTTCTGAGCAAAAGCGCACTTACAACCAAGATAAATAGCTTGAAACATTTCTTTTGACTGCCCGAGACTTTCACACAGTATATAACATAGAAGTGTCATAATTACAGTTATACATATTCAGTAACACTTTAAATTAATTGCACCTTCATAATGCTTTTATGTTACATTCATAAAACCGTCAGTGCACCTTCATAATGTATTCATTAAGCATTCATAACACATTCATAAACATTATATATGTACACCTTAACATCCTAACATCTCTTAACAGCTGTAATATACATTAATAACAAACATTATATAATAATAACAAATATTATAATTGTATAATCATGTAATGTTTATTATTAATGTATATTAAAGCCGTTAAGGGGTGTTAGGATGTAAAGGCGTACTCGCATGCTGCTTATGAATGTCCTATGAATACATTATTAATGCATTATGAAGGTGCACTGAATGTAAAGTGTTACTACATATTGAATAATTAAACACTGATTACAAATTGAAAACTTTCAGAAATGTTTTTCAGTGTGTTTTTTTGTGGAATAGACACTAAAATAGACTGTGTCAGTTGTGACCTTTTTCTTGAATGTGTGACCTCGGAGAGCATGGCTGGACAGCAGATCACATACAGAGGCACCATGCACTTTTAAAGCACTTACAAAGAAATTGAGCAAAAGGAACCTTGTCAGCTCGCTGTCAGACGCTGGAGGTGTTTTCCATATAATGTTGAAACGCTGTCTGTGGCACCACTGCAGAACAGTGCTGCCTTTGTGCATTGAGAAACAAATATTCCCTCAGGGAACTGGATTTTATAGAATGGCATTGATTGCAGACTGTCCTGCTTGGGTCCATCTCGGCTGCCAGATCAGCAGTGACCAGTGGGGATGCATGTGTCATTCTTGTAGGCTGCTCCTTCTGGGTGCAAAAGGGCATGAACGCACGTTTACTAGGCACTTCCTTTATTCAGATTCTTTAGTCAATTGTCATATGCACTGATTATTGAATTTATTTGTTTGTTTTTACCCTACTGTTTAAAAAAAATTGTTGGTGATACTAATATCTCAAACATATTAATGTAAACATGAAGAGAAGGTGCTTTTTACACGTTTCCCTGATATAAATAGATATGGAAATCTACAGAATATATTACTTGTCTTTTACACCTTGTACATTTATAAATATTAGAAGGAATAAAGTGTAGTATGTATAATGCTGCTTGAAATTTAACAATAGATTTTTTTAAATTATGAAATGTTTCCAGTGAAGCAATTGTTGGATCAGAGGAAGTGGATCCACCACAAAGACGACGTTTGGTGGCCCGCGGAGTATGTCCTTCAGAGACACTCCCCGAAGGGGCCGTTGGGTAATAGTGTCTTGTATACACTTGTATATTCAGAATGCTACACGTGTTTACATTCCAGCTCACTTGCGTTTTTCGCTGAAGGAGCGGCGAATGCGCTCTGTGTTCTGCGCTCTGTTTATTTCTGCCGCGACCATCTGCAGAGGTGAAGCCCTTCTTCCAATGTCCTCGGACTGGAGATGCAGCAGCCGCAGGGTGGTCCTTGGGGGCAGGACCTGTTTACAGAGCCTGGTGACCAGCTCTTCCTGTTTCAGCACAAGGATTCACTCGCCCACAGCCGAGCGCCCGCCTGTCACCCCACAATGGTCCTGTCTGCCTTATTTATATTATTTACACTACATAATTGTGCCGGGCTTACTATCTTACTATTTATATAAATAGTTTATAGATACAGAAAATTCCAGAAACAGGACACAACTGGTTCTTTAATTTTCTGCTTTCACGCAAAAAAAAAAAACGAAAAAAAAAAGATCTATCCAGGATCTCTGAGCCGTAAACTTTGAAGTTGCGACGTTCTGTCTACTGGAAATGAGAGTAGCAGCTTTGGTTTGCTTGGCACCTAAAGACGCGTGTCAGAGTGAAGCTGGAAAAGTGCTGCTTCACAAACTGAGACACAGAGCCGCGCTGATGCGCCATTAAAAATGCTGTCCAACACTGTCAGTCCTGATATTGTTTTATTACAATGTGTAAATAGCATCCTTTGTAAGTGTTTATCTAATACATAATTTGTGGATACTTCATGGGATTAGAATGTGAAAACAATGCCCTTTTCTGCTTTAAATAACCCAACACACATTTATGTTATTCTCTGCTTTTCCAAAATGATTCCTGTCAAAATATTGCAATTTGTTAGATTCCCATGATGCAGTGGGCTGATGAGCATGAGAGGGCTGTATCAATCACCTAAATGGCGGACTCGTGAACTTTCTGGTGCGAATTAATCATTCGTACGTCTGCACATCACACGCATGTGGGCTTGCTCTGCTTGTTTAAACAAGGCAACGGTCCGAACTATGGTATATGGCCTTAATGTCACTGTAATTTTAGTTTTATTTATCTTATTTAAATGTGGTTTGTGTTTTATCTTTGTGATGCAGTTGAATATTGAAATCGGTGATTGAGCACAATGGGGGGGATGCCTCAGTGGAGGAACCATCAGCCCCACTCCCATCAGCACCAGACAGCATGTTTATTATTATTATTATTAGTGTTTTTGCAACATGCAACAGCATAACTCTAAGCCGTGTAAGCAACGGCTCTCCACACCGCTACAGCGTCAACAAGCAGCGTGGCGAGTAAACAGATTCCGCGTCTCTCTCCCGAGTTTCTTTAGCATAAATACAACAGTCCTGCACGTCGGGCAATCTCAGCCGCATACGGGAATAGATCTCTGCACAAGGTCTCCCTGCCTGTATTGCAGAAAATACATTGGATTCTATTCAAATATGAGAGCAAATCTCAGGGGTGCATGAAGCGGCTGAACACCGTGTCAGTCATCAGGCACTAGAGGAGCAGAGATCCTTCCAGAAACGTAGGGTTATTGACCTTCATAACTTAATCAGGAGTTGGGGAAAAAGTCATGAAAATGAAATGTATTCTATTCTACAGAAACAAGGGCCGTTAAAGTTGGTATATATTTCACTGAGAAGGGAAAAGGTTAGCAAGAAAAAGCAAGGATGCAAAATATCTGGGGGAAAAACATGCGGGTGACTTCACAGTGCTTTCAAAACCACTATTAAATGTTAGCCCCCTCTCATGAAAATGAAAGGGTTGGAAGAAGAAAAACACATTTTGAGGGCAATGCACTAAACGCTGATTTGAACTCACTGAACAGAATTTGTATTATGATTGTAACTGTGTTTTATGGTCTTAAAAGACAAAATTGCCTTCTGTATTTGTATAACGGTTTCCTGAGAGTGATCCTCATGTCAGATTGAGCCTCCTGTTTCTGTGAATCATAGCTCTGGTGTGCATTTCGCCATTGTTTTGCACTCCTTATTCCTGGAATCATGAAGCCTAGCAACACAAATGCTGCATTAGCCATGAAGATAGACGGGCGGGTTTCAAACCAGCATCTGTAGGCCATCTGTAGGTTACATTCTTTAATGATAATTTAGCAATGGACGATTACATATTTCCTTTAATGGTGCTTATGAGGTGGGGAACCAAATTTAAATGACATATCAGCATGAATACTTCACTGGTCGGAAAGGTTATTTCGTAACACTTAAGGCCATGTTTTTAGTCATTTATACATACATTCATAACAAATAATAATGCATTCATAAAGCATAATAACCATGGCTATGAATATTTATCAAACAGCATAACACATTATAGCCATGTTTATTATGCATTATGAATGCTCTGTGAAGCTCTTATCAGTAATGAAATATAGATACCTTTAAGGATTAAGGCTGCTTTGTACTGCATTATAAAGGTGTCCACCATGTGTTATAGATGAGAGCTTCATAAAGCATTCATAATGCACAGTAAACATGACTATAGTGTGTTATGCTTTTTGATAAATATTTATAGCCATGTTTATAATGCTGTATGAATGCATTATGTTTCACTATGGATGTGTTTATAAATCACTAAAAATATGGGCTTATGTAAAATGTTAGTTGTCATTTTTATATGTGATCTATGGGACTTCTTCTTTGAATATTGCTAGCTGAGGATATGAGCCTTAACGGTGTGTTAGTGACGGTTTCAGGTGGATTTCACGGCCTCTGTCCCTGCCTCCACTCTCTTTTCTGTCCTGCAAGTTTTTCTGTCCCCCGGTGCAGTAGAATATTGCGTAATCGATGGCAATATCAGCTGCATCAGTGACGGGGACGGCTCAGGATTGCTCGTTACTGTCACCTGCGATTAAACATTGCGCGTTTTATTACTTGTAACTGCATTCGTCATTTGTAATCCGTAGCTGTTGTCCAGGAATGCCAGTCAATGTTATATTTAACAGAATCAGGAATCATTTTCCCAAGTTTGCAATTTTCCCCAATGTTTTCATTTCGTTTCTGAGCTACTTCAGTGGTCATTAATATATCTTACAATAGGAAGTTTCAAAAATAACACCAGCCCAAAGTTGCAGTCTTCTGTATGTAACACGTCAAAGGCAGGGCTGACGGACTATTATCCCTGCTGTTTGAAATATGTTGGGGCTTTTATTTTATTTAGGGAAGCGGATGGAAGCTGCTTGACCACACAGGCTGTGCGGAGACATACAGATCCTGGGAGTTTTAGCAGGTGGTTGCTGTATGCAGGCTAATGATCAGATCTCACACTCTTTCCGGAATGGAGTTACTTTACGGGACAGTCTGCATCAACAAAGCACTTCTGCTCATCCAAGGCCCGGCTCTGTCCTTGCAGCTGCTGCCAGGTGTTAAACAGCTCCTCATTCGCTAGGCCTCCTCATCCCTTCTGGAGGCCCTCACACATATGTATACAGAGAGCTGTACAGAGAAGCCCGGCTCCGCATCTCCTTTTGATGTCACGCCCTCTCTTCTCCTCCCTCCTCGCCTACGCGCAGCTTAGTTTGCCTTTTTACTCCTTCGTCGGTTTAGTGTGACTTTCATCCCTCCTGTGTGTTTTGGCTAGTTAGTTTGTGTCAGTGGCTGGAGGCATAAAATTTAGTTTGTTAGTAATGGAGGAACGATGACTCCACTAATATTAGTTGAGTTAGTTGTTTTTCATCTGTTCCAATGATTCAATCAAATCGCCAGGCTGTCTTAGGTCAAAATAACATTTGGAAAGACTCCCCAAACCATCATCATTGTGTTTACTCTGGCATGTCTGCTAACTGGTGGTCAGTTGATCTTTAGAACAACAGCAAGCTGCAGTCTTGGGCCGTGTTTGAATGTGCAGATCTTTGTGTTTAGACCATTGGGTCTGAACATCTCTGAAACTGCGAGGCTTGTTGGGTGCTCGCAGCTCGATGGCGGTGAGAGTTTCCTGGATTAGCCCCCTGACCCTCTGTGATGGTGCACTGCATGAGCAGTCAAGGTAGATGAATGGATGCCTGTGTGTGATGGGTTGACACATAAT
>JABFEB020000079.1:9240661-9253631 GCA_019775895.2 Stomatorhinus ivindoensis
CGACATGGGGAGAACATGCAAACTCCACACACATGTGACCCAGGCAGAGACTCGAACCCAGGTCCCAGAGGTGTGAGATAACAGTGCTAACCACTGCACCACCATACCACTCCTAGTATATGTTCAGTATATATTAATAATGAAAACACAGTTCATTCCAAATTATGCTGGTTTCAAGTTAACAGCTTAAATACTTTTAATACGTAGTTACAAAGTCGGGATGTTGCGAGGCGTCGTACCAGTTCATGCTCCTCAACCTAACCTAACTAAATAAGCAGCACTTCCACTTCCTTTTATTTATTACTATAGCTAGGAAATAGTCTCACAAAACAGTAGTCTGGGTCTTAAACAAACCAGACCGCCTTTCTTCCTGAGAGATATGTTGTAGATGGTTCCCAGTTGGCACAATGGCTGTTAGCTGATGTAAATATGGCAGATTCTTTCCCATTTTAGCACGGTGGAGCAGAATCAGCTGAATCAGACGACCTGCAATGGACGCTGAATCTAAGCCATGTGACCAGACACCATTGTCATGGGGAACCTTTTTCCCTCTTATGCAGAACAATTGCGGAATGCCTCTTAAATTTCACAGGATATGGGTCTGATTTAGCTTCATGGAAAATGCAAGTGAGGGTGCCAAATCGCACCGCTGGGGGCCTTTACCACCCACCGTGCCCTGCCTCCTCTGTCACTGTGCCAGAAGACTGCCCCCTACAGCACTGGAGGGCATTGCAGCTGGGGCCAGATCCTCTTTGCCGTTAATTAGCTCACACAAGTGCACAGGATGTTCCCAGCACGTCGTGCTAGTTTGTGGGCATTTTCAATTTATGCTGAAATCGGTCCAAATAATAGAAACAGGGAAAGAGATCCTTCCAATGCAACAATAACTGAATTTGAAGCTTCGTTTTTTTATTTATCAGAAATGCATAATCAACACACACAGACCTGTATTCATATCTTTGTGGGGACAGTCCATGCAATTCTATTGGTAAAACCCTATTCCCCACAATGACAACCTTAACCCCTACCCAGCCGTAACCTTAATCATATCCTTAGCCTTAACCAAACACTGTACAAGTCGTTTGGCATTTTTAGTTTTTTGATTGCAGTGACAGATTTTTTTTAAACTGAGTTTCCCCTTCAGTGGGGACTGAAAACCTCACAACGTCAAAATAATAGGATTTTTATTAGGTTATTATTATGTAATGTATATGTAACCCACATGCGCGTACACACACACGCACATGCACGCACGCGCACACGCACACACACACACGTAATGAAACATACACCTAAAAACAACCTTTTTGTTTTTTTAAAGATTTCATTGAGAAGAAGGGACAGCAACTCAGGAGACAGTTTTCAGTGGGAGGAGTTTGCAAATAAGCATGAAAAATCCTCCTGTTGTTGTAATTTTGCTGTATTATATTCCCTGATAAAGATCTCCATTTGTGTCAACATAGAGTTTCACACCAGTGGGTCCCTCCTGGCGTTGTATGGTCAGTCTCCAGCCCATAATGAGCGCTGGAGCCAGCAGCAGTCGCACAGGCTGTGCCGTGACACGGTCTTCATCAACGCAAAGGTCAAAGGTCACATGGTGGGAAGCAGTCAGACCCAATCAAATAAATGAAAGGGTTCTTTACATTTCACCTACGAGAAGCTTGGAACTTCCATTTGAGTTTATTTTACAATCGAAGGTTGATAGGAAAGCTATAGTGATATATAAACTTTTAATGACCAGAAATGCAATATTAAAAACACCCAGGGAATATGAGAGACATCGGGCTAGTGGGGGAATTCCTGAATATATGAGTCTTCAGGCATTTCTTGTAGTTGGAGAGAGAATCTGATGACCGGATATGGTTAGGCAGCTGACGTACCCTAAGGGCTTTAACAAGTTTATCATCAGAATGGTTTAATCTATTCCTTGTTAAGTTTAATAGCTGCAAGATAAATTAGATCAAAATAGTTTATATGCAGCTGAAAAACCTGTAATGTTGCCATGTAAAATGAGGACATTCAATGGATGCCCAGTCTATGTTCTGATTGGTGGGGATTTGTGATAGGGGTTAGCAAAATCACATGTCGCTGGTTAGCATCAGTTGCAGAGCATGGCTTT
This sequence comes from Stomatorhinus ivindoensis, assembly GCA_019775895.2. Taxonomy (NCBI): domain Eukaryota; kingdom Metazoa; phylum Chordata; class Actinopteri; order Osteoglossiformes; family Mormyridae; genus Stomatorhinus; species Stomatorhinus ivindoensis. Next base: position 9,242,781 of record JABFEB020000079.1, read on the forward strand.
TACATTGAATGGGTTGTTATCCAATATTCCATTACTGTAAGGTTTGATCTGTTATTGCACTGATGAGGCTGTTATATTACCAAGATGTTAATGTGATTATCCATACAGATTATAGCCTGAAGTAAATATGCGAACATTTATTTTGCAGCTTGTTTACTGTCAGTTATAGCAATAGCAATTGGGATCATTCAGACTGTCAAGACATAAATGACAAATTCATTCATGCATATTTATTGAGCTGTATTTAGTTTCCACAAAGTTTCAAGATATTATAAGATTATAAAGGGGATTTTAAATAAGCTGTACAAATGAAGAAGTTTTATTGTAGTTTAACAATTAATTTACTAGTTCATCTTTACCTGATGTTTTTATCCAAAGGAACATACAGTAGGCGGAGGACTTACGATGTGTGCACTCCCTGGGAATTGAACCCTTGACATTGTTAACACAGTGCTCTACCTGTTGAGCTTAATATTGTTGTATTGCCTATTCTCATAACGATTGAATTCCTAGTTCTACAGTAAAAAAAAAAACCTGAATTTTCTTTATTTAAAAATATCTTTAGCGTGCTGGTACTGTGTTTCTGGATGCATTATTCATAACTTTTGATTAACATTCTTGCTTAACTGCCAGTTACTGGGGATAATTTCAAGTGCAGATAACTCATATTGCTTCTCAATGTGTGATGAGCTATATTAAACAGAGCTCGGTATTTAACGATTTATGTTTATAATTCAAGACGCCTGTACCGAAAAATGGCCGACAGGTCGTTGATTTTAATCTTTAGAACGTCACGGAAATAAGCAGAACTTTTCTGTGCTGTTCAGTGTGCGCCATGTGCTCGCTCCTTTGCTGTCCAGTATTAGCCGCGGTTTCCGCAGGAAGCGTGCGTGTCTGCCATGTGCTTCTCAGTTTTATCTGTCATATGCAAGTTAGCACAGGGCCAACATTACAGTGAAATGCGATTGACGAGAATAAACAAGTCTCTCAGCAGTACAGTATAGAGAGATAACAATATACAGTTAAAAATTGTATATATATATAAATGTAACCGCTGGCATGTATTGAGATGGAGGTAGGGGGAAGACAATATTATTGCACATGAAATAAAGTGACAAGAGTGAGCGGCAGATCAATTGTCATCGATTTAAGGTGGCAGTCAAGTAACAGTATTGCACAGAGTAAGAGTTTTTAACTTTTATTTTTTATAATAATAAAAATAAAAATGTGTGTTTGCTATATGTATATACAGGTCAATATGTGTATGTGATGTTAGCGTGTCGAACAGGCACAAAGAGAGAAAGGGCGGGGTTGGGTTAGGCAGGGAAGGAGAGAGACGAGGGCAGACCTTGCTGATTATTATCCCGCGTTCATTTCAGAGTATCAGTTCATGACGGACATTTCAGGTCAAACAATCTGCGGCTCTACATGTTCTCTCCCTACAGTGCTGTCCTGCTCAGATGAAGGCCAGGACGTTTTCATGCTGGAAATCCAATGTTCATTGTCAAGTCCCATCATCCTCCGGGTGGGAAGCGTGAGCATCTGTTCCCTGTAAGGCGAAGACGATTAGGGGGGGGGGATCAATCCACTTAAATTTAGTGCCAGAAATTTCCTATTCAGCACCTCATCCTTTCAAGCTGGTCTCAAAATACACTGATACTTAAACTGTATATGCAGGTATTTACATTCACACATATACAATCGATTACAGGCATTAAAGCTTACCCAGTATAATTCTTATTTCCAGAATATCTAAAAATATCAATTTTCTTTCTTTAAATATTTGTTCTATCATGTATTCAGTACTGTACTCATGACTTAATCCTAGAGAAGTAATATAGTAAACATATTCTTAATTGGAGTCAAACTATATGCTGACATACTGTTTGCATGTGTGATACAGTGTTTAAATATCTGAAGATATAAACACATCATTGCGCAAATCTGTAGGGGATGTTTTTTTTTTTAACTGTGAATGAGATGCTGAAGCTGAGTTGCTTCAATAAGCTTTCTGATGTACAAGAATGATGCAGCTAAATAATGCAAAGGAAATTCGTTCAAATGCCCGCCTTTATATCACACTGTGAACGCGTCCCTTCATGCCTGGCCGAACGTCGGAACGCCAATGATGTCATCCGGCCCGCTTAAATCACCTCCAGCACCGCTTTGCATTCCTATCCTCAACAGCGGCGGCATTAAGCTCCACAAGGCCGGCCTTGTCACGCGGGGGACACTGCTCAGCATTAATGCTACGAAACGCACATGTATCAGTAATAGTGAAATCCCCCCCGCCACAATGGGCTAACGTGTAAATCCCAGTCACCGCGTACACTGGGGAGCTGTTCGGGAAGGTCGCTCTGCAGGGTTCGGATTATCGCCTGTTTTCGTGCTGCCCTACGAAAGCCAACACAGAAATTACAGGGACACTGAAACGGATAAAAAGAGCTTCGAAGTTTTTGCCTGCCTACCTGAATGTGTAGTAGATTGGTAAATAATAATAATAATAATAATAATAATAATAATAATACGCCTTTCAGAGCACACAGGGACACCGTACAGAATTATACAATGAAGAAGAATCAGAAAAAAAAACTAATTACAAAACTAAAACAGTGTAAAAAGCTAAAAGAATTAGAGTAGGCACTTTTAAACAGATGTGTTTTGAGTTTGGATTTAAAAAGAGAAAGGGAATTCATGTTTCCAATGTCTTTTGGGCAGGAGTTCCAGAGTCGGGGAGCAGAGGAACAGAATGCCCTGTTCCCCATAGTGACGAGGTGAGCAGAAGGGACGATGAGATGAACAGGGGAGGAAGACCTGAGGGAACGAGAGGGAGTATCAATGTGAATAAGATCAGACAGGTATGGAGGAGCGAGGTTGTAGATGGCCGTAAATGTATAGAGGAGGATTTTGAAATTAATGTGTAAATGTAGCGGGAGCCAGTGCGACTGCTGCAGGACAGGGGTGATATGATGTATGGGGGGGGGGTTTTAGTAATAATACGAGTAGCAGAACTTTGAAGTGATTGAAGCTTGTGGAGGGATTTGTTGGTCAGACCAAACAGAAGGGAATTGCAGTAGTCCAGGCGTGAAGTGACTAAACTGTGAACAAGGACAGCGGTGGTATGGGGGGTCAGGGAAGGACAGAGACGATTAATATTACGGAGATGACAATATGCGGACCGAGTGATATTGTTAATATGAGATTGCAAGGATAATGCGCTATCGTGGACGACACCCAGACTCTTCACCTGAGGGGAGGGGAAGACACAAGAGGTATCGATTGTGATTGAAAACTGTCAGCTTTAGAAATTGTCGATTTGATACCAATCAGAAGAAATTCTGTTTTTTTCACTGTTGAGATTGAGGAAATTAGAAGGCAACCAAGATTTTAACTCATCAATGCAATCAGGAAGGGAGGAGGGTGGAACTGGGTTTACTCGAAAGATAGAGCTGGGTATCATCTGCGTAGCAATGAAAATGTATGTTGTATTTACAAAAAATATGTCCAATGGGGATGAGATAAATAATGAAAAGAAGGGACCCCAGGACAGAGCCTTGGGGCACATCAGTGGTAACTGGAGAGGGCTGGGATGTAAATGATTTTAGTTGAACAAATTGAGTGCGGCCTGAGAGATAAGATTTAAACCAGTTTAAAGGAGTGTGAGTTATACCGATAGAAATTAATCTATTGAGGAGAACAGAATGAGGCCGAAACCAGATCAAGTAGAATTAAAATGGTAAGTAAACCGGCGTGTTTTCTTTAAAATCCTGCAAAACTGAGCGTAGCTGGAGTGTTGTACTTTGTAACAAGATATAACAGAACCTAAAGGAATTAATTTTGGTCATAACTCAAATCTCACGAAATGTGCAATCACTGTACTTTGCCATTGTTTCCAAGTGTGTCATTCAGGAGTTTGAGGAACCTTAAAAATGGCTGTAATCTCATCTAATATCATCCATTATATCTGAAAGGCCTTCTGCTTCAAATGACATTCATAGTCAGTATAGGGAGGAAAAGACAGTACAGCTATTAGGTAACATGAGAAAACCAGCATGACTATAAACATTTAAACAGCGTAACCACTGGGGTCACACTGCTTGCTTTATAAATGAACCTATAAGCCCTAGTTTCTGTAAATTCAAGGCATCTTTTTTGACTTGTGTTATGTTTATGACAGATGTTCTGCAAAATGCAAATGGCTGATTTCCTCGAGCTCAGAACGCAGCCAAAGAGGCTGAGGGACGCAGGAGCCCATATGGATGGAATGTCTGAGTAGGTTTGTGTGCCGTGATGGGACATGGGGTGAAAAACTGGCACTTAGCAGTATATTAATTACTCCCTCCATAACCACACAAGCTGGTCCAGCTCATGCAAATAGGGGAAAATTTGATTTATTGTCTGATTAATAGGTCAACATGCTTGACATGGATAATGGATTCTGAAAAATGCCATTTGAACATTAAGCTGCAGATTTATGAAGTCTCTATGGAATGTAAATTGGTACATATACTTCTAACCAAAGAACATTCTATAATATAAATGCAGTTCTTGCATGTTATCAAGAGTACGACGTTCTTCTGCAAAATAAAGCGGTCTCGAAACAAAATCTGTTTTTCCGAGTATCAAATCTTTCCACAATAAATGCAATTTCTTCTTTTCCACCATGAAAGTAATCTCTCAAGACTTAATATAAAAACCGTAACGGAATAAGGTAGCTTTATTGCCAGGAATGAAAATATAATTCAGTCATGTTTGATTCAATATAGTGCTCTTTACACAAGCACCGACACAAAGAACTCTGTGTCTGGAGTAACAGAATCGTTTTTTTTATATATATCTTACATGGGCTGGTAGTGTCCTGCAGGATGGAATGAAAGGAATTCCAGAGAATTCGGAAAATGTACAATGGAAAAGTGAACAATAGCATTATGACATCGCTCACTATTTGCTTTTAAAATGATTGCTGTTGTTCCCAAACTGAACCTGGTTGTATGTTCAGGGAATAGCAATTCGTTGATAAGGCAGGTTAGTGATTTAGCTAATATTGACGACAGAATGACGTTCATGTCCATAATACAGAGTTTCCTAATCAGTTGGGAGGACTCTTTCCCAGCTCCCTAGCGGATGCGGAGCCCGGACGCTCACTCACTCACTCACTCTTCCTTATACTTCCTAAGCTTGCCGTTCCCAGATCCCCTTCACGTAGTTACCGTAAGACTCTAGACCTGCCCTATCGTCATAGCAACCGCCTCTCTTTCTTCAGTAGAAAGACATTGCTGTTCCTGATCCACGTTCTTCTCGACTCCTTGCCGTAGGATGTGCATGCCAACCTTCCTACACAAAGAGAGCCGCTCTCCTTAGTAACTCTGCTATTTTTGTCCCGCTTCAGATTATTTACTTAGATTAGGAAGGCTGCTGTACCACTAATAATAATCTGAAAACACGAAATGTTTGATAGAAAGTGTTTATGTTCTGTAGATGGAGTAAGGTGCTTTAAGACTGGAAAACATAAAGGCTGCTTTTTATGAAGAAAGAGTTTATAAATATTTATCTAGTGCATCTGAGTTATAACTTATATATGGTGGTTTGAAGGACCCTCTGTTTTCTGCGATTCTTTCTGTTTGCACATAAAAGAAGTCACATTTTTAGTAGTTTCAGATATGCCTGTTATATTAATGATAAAATGAACATAAACACCTTAACTCAGAAGTATAAATTTGATACTCCGATCCAAAAAATGCATAATGGCAGGGTGTCTTATTTATGGACATTCTTGTTTCTGCAGTTGAAATAATACAGAGGGACGTACAGGAAATGAGAGTTTTGGTTTTATGTTGTTAGCGGGAATTGATCTTCAGAAAATCCGAGGTCGACAACGTCACCCGGGCAGGTCTCACATCCCATTTGGCCCGATGGAGCTTCTTTGGGAAATAAGTGAACCTTTTATCAGAGGATGTTGTTTGTCTTTTACAGGCAGATTATTGATAATAATAATAATAAATCTGCAATGTATCACACTTAAAAATAAGGCATTGCTTAACACGATTTCCGTATGCGTTCAAAAATATTTATTTTTACGTGTCTCTAAATATAGTTAAAGAACCTGCATCCAGCAACAGGTCCTGCTGATAGAAAAGATTTCCTCCCATTCATGTCTTTAAAATTCCAACCCATTCATCCTGTCCAACTCACATAATATGGAAATTAGAATATAAAGCTTGCAAACAGGGAACCTTCATCTAAACTATTCTGAAAGCTTGAAAGCTCTGTGAATATGTTTCTCATTGTGTGCGGAGCCTTAGCTCACTCCGTGCTAAACATAAAATCCCTTCAAACATTTTTTTTTTCTGTTTACTGTTTTTCTCTGTTTACTTTTTTTTTGTGTTGCCATAGCACAAGCCGATCGGTGAGCTGTAGTTGACTCTACGAGGAACTCCAGACAGTGAGTGATAACAATCTGCACTAACAGCCAGACTGCCCTACTGCCGCATCCCACAAACGGCTGCAAGTTTTATTCCCAGGGTTCGTGTGTCTGGTCGCGGCTGACGCTCAGCACAGGAACTTGTTTAACCTAAACCCTTGAGGTCTTAGTCACCCGGCTTCAGGAAATCAACAGTTGGTACGAGCTGTGGGTGTGTTTAGTCTTCCACTGGAAATGTAATCAAGCATGCAGCCTCCCAGATTATACTGTACACTATCCATTTCGCTGAGGTAATATTCTCAGCTGCGTTCCACAATTAAATCATTCATTAATTTGCCTGCCTTTCTTGGAGGTGCCGTGGGGCCTTGCCGTGAAAGAGCGCTTGCCCACCAAACGCGGGCCTGTGTGAGCCAGGACCCAACTGGAATTCGACAAATAAACAGCACACGAGTCATTTCACATTTCAGTTTTGCAAAAGTTTGGGCATGAAGGATAAAGTCTCACATAAAGAAGTATAGAAGAATTAAGGTAAACTAGCCTAGATCATGTTCAGTTTGAGCAATCCAAGAATTATAAGATAATTACTACTACTACTACTACTACTACTACCACTACTACTACCACTACTACAACTACTAGTAGGTTAGCACATATTATATTTATACAGTATATTCTCTGAATATGAAAAATCCATAGAAACCCATAAAAAACATCCAATAACCCAACTAAACAACTACATCACACATGCTTAGAACAAAGACCATAGATCTTTAGCTATAAAACTCTACTTCTTTTTGATTGAGGTCTAGATAAATAGACACCATAAGATATAAGACATATATTTTGTTGCAGTCTTTGCCAAGACTTGTATGTGTCAAATATTGCTTTATTTATAACATTTATAAAAAAATATTCATCTCAATAAAAATAATCCTGTTGGTAAAGAGCACTGTGGTGAGTATTAAAGGGTGGTTTGTGACAAAATAAAATACAAATACTACATTCCTGTATGTAATTAAAGGTATGGCGACATGTGGCTCGTGACAGCGGCCTGTCATCCTGAACGCCGACCTCACTCGCCACTGCTGCTCTGGATGCTCTGAAGTTACCAAGCCTGCATAAGACAAACATTGTTTGTTTGTAGTGGCTATTTACTTTGTGCTGTTTTGCAGTTTATTGGCAGTTCCAACTGAACTATCATGACTGGGGAAGAAACAAAACTGAAAATGTAGCTTCGACCTGGAATGTGCTTGCATTGAGAGTATGACTGATTCCTGTGAAATAATTCAACTCAAATAACTCAAATAATGGACATTGGAAGTGCTTTACTAAAACAAAATCTGAAACAGGATTGTGACAAATTGATCATTCTGGCTGCAAAGGTGAAAGAATATAACGTAATATAATATCCATCCATCCATCCATCCCTCCATCCATAAGTTTTCTGTAAACCAATTGTCCAATTCAAGCTTGTGGGTGGTGCACAGCCCTCACTGTAGGTTATGAGTGTGAGTCAGGGAACAACCCATTGCAGACAGAGGTGGCAATTTCAGGTCCAGAAAGTAAAAATCCAGACCATGATTTACTTTCAACCAACCAGTTGAGCATAAAGAGTCACAGTCACAGATGCTCAACTGGTTGGTTAAAAGCAAATCATGGTCTGGAATTTTACTTTCTGGACCTGAAATTGCCACCTCTGATAACAGGGCACAGTCACACACCATTCACTTAATATACTATAATTTCTCTAGTGACTAATAACAGCAAAACAGAAGAGTCAGTTTGAATTAGTCGACTGAAAGTGCAAATCTATCGCACGAGTAGGTCATTTCACTAATTTCAGTCTACCAAGAACTTTACAGATGAATATTTTAATTCAGCTTTTATGCATGAAGCCTTTAATTTTAATTACTATTGTGGCTATTGTGAAAACAGTGAAGCACTAGGCAGAGGAAATCACCAATCACCAGTGAGGAAAGTCATGTGGTTAGATGATATATTCTTAACCCTGTTCTCCACAAGCAGACACTGATAATGCCAGAAGAAGCCCCGTTTTCCACAGTGAGGAGATTTGGTGGCTCTGTTATGGTGTAAGTATATTTTTCTGGTATGGTTTAGGTCAACGCAGCCCCTTTTAAAACAGAGCAAACGCCAATAAATACAAAGTCATTGTGAGTAATCGCATTTGAACCATTTCTCTCGTAATGGGAGTTAGGATGTTCCAGGGACAGAATGTTCCATACATAGGGCATGAGTGGTCACTCAATGGTTTGATGAGTCTGAGAATGACATAAAAATGTGCCAACAGCGTCTCTAGTTAACTGCACACGTCGACAAAACATAAGTAATGGGTTGAGGATGGACGGTGTCAGGAACACTCCGCACACTTGTAAAAACTGTGTCAGCATTCAAGGAAACTGTGTCGGTGAATCAGGATGATCAAGAAGTCTGTTGAACTTATGTTGTTGTTTATTGCAGTTGTTATATGACAAACCCATGGGTTGTATAGAGACATATATTTAGAGTTTCTCTAAAATCTTTTCGAGGCACATTTTTCCTTGCCTCTAAGTCTGACGTAAAATGAGTCACTCAAAACGATGAGGCAAGTGTCCGATCTGGAACCATGATGGAAGGAGTCGTTATTGTGGGGAAAAAAAATGTATATGATTAAGTCACTTAGTAATGAATGAGGAGTTGCCTCAGATTTGATATTCCTATGTAAAACAGTTGCAGGATCCACTTTGACAATGAGGTGATGAGGGAGAGAAAATGGCCAATCACCTTATCAGCAGCACCAGGGAGTGGGGGGGGGGGGGGGGGGGGTGGGTTGTGAGAGCTTTCAGAAGGTACCCTGCGTGTCTCACTGTGTGAACTCCATCATCTCCCTGTCACGGGGGCATTAAATCGACCACAGATCCCAGCACTTCTCAAAGGTATCTTTGAAGAATGCAAGTATGAAAAGTATGAACACAATAGATACGGAAGTAAAATAAAAAAATAAATCAAATCTTACATCATTGCTTAATGATGAGTTAAAAAAAAAATAAAAGCAACATGACTGCCGTTAAACAAGGGGTCTCAAAATTTAAAAAGGGATAAATATTCCTTTAATAAAATAACAGAAACTTCACTGAGAACATCAGAATGGCATTCTCATTAAAGTCATTATGTGGTACTGCGACCACACACTTAAAGATGTATTACACATCTTTAGTGCACTGAGGCTGGAAACAGAATAAAGGTATTCAGAAATGTTCCGGGGGGGGGATGGGGGACTTGTTTACTTGAAACTAGGAGAGCGAATGTTACTTACAGCGCTTTACAGAGTGAGCATGACTCCATAGTACCTCTGGGAAGGTGGTCGTCCTGGCTGTATTTGCTGCTTGTGACTGCACACTGCTCGTGCTGCTGAATCACGTCAAGGTCGGAGGAAGGAGAGGAGATGTGCAAAACGGCCCAATGGATGTGGAGATAAACGTGATCTGGCAGCGTACCCACGGCAGCCCAGTTCTCAGTTCACTCTCATTAACGAAACGTTGCTTTGCATTTGTGACTTGGAAGGACACTCAGACCATACCTGGTATCGGTTGGATGGGGTATAAAAGAGAATTCAGGAAACAAGTCAGACGGGGTCGGGTTCGATTGCTTTTGTAGAGCGTTAAATAACAAAAATGTGTCTGTATTTGTGGACTTCTGAAATGTATTAAAGTCGCATGATTTGCGTCTAAATCCGGACACCTTCACTGTCAGACTGCGATGGAGGTTAGTGCCCTGCGGCGATGCTGTGTAGGCGCGATGCGCGGGGCTGCCCCCTGTCTGCCCGTGCTGCCCCTCCCCCAAGGGAGGAGTGCCACATCACGGTCGCGGTGGGGGGGCAGTAAGCCGAGTTTCCTGTGGGAGCCCCCCACGCTCCCCGGCCTGCCAGCCTCCGGCGTCAGCGCAGCGATTATTTGCACTGACCGGAGTGTGTCTCCTTGGGGCTCTCGCGTTTGGATCACGCTGACACGCCGGGGGGGTGGCGTGGCGGCGGGGAGGGGGCGGTGGGGGGTTTGGCTCCAGCCAGGCGGCCCCGCTCGGCAGGTTGATGAATGTCCAGGCCTCCGGGATCCTCGCCACCCAGGTCCACAGAGTCCAGCTACAATGAGTTACAGTCTGGAGGCCCCCGCCCTGCTGGCCGGCCCCCTCTGCACAAACACTGCAAGTCTATGCTCTGGCCGGGCCTGCTGCCACCGCCCGGCCCCCCGCCCGGCCCCCCGCCCTGCCCACCGCCCGGCCCCCCGCCCTGCCGACCGCCCTGCCGACCGCCCTGCCGACCGCGTGCTTCCTCAATGACACTCTCTCACTCAGCGGCACCCAAGTTGCTCCCTTTCACTCAATTCAGTCCTTTTATGACATCTTTTCACTGGCCGTTGTTGGGGGGGGGGGGGGGG
>JABFEB020000079.1:9266930-9279706 GCA_019775895.2 Stomatorhinus ivindoensis
TAATTGTAAGCCCACTGCAGTGAAATGTGTAATTTTTCCCCTGGAAGGTTAAACTCTGGACCAGTGTTTTTGGCAGCATAAACAATGGTGCCCCCCCCCCCCCCCACCCCAGGGGGAATGAGGTCTAGAGAGATATCATGCAAGACCTCGATGGCGGCAGTCTTCAGCACCATAAATTATCTGAAAGTGGTCTAAACAGGCCCTGCATCCCAGCCAGATCCCAACCAGAACTTAATTGGGGGAATTCGCCGGGTTCCAGACTGCAGCTCTGATATGAAAACAGAAACCATATGTAAGAAAAGAAGGTGAAACGAACAACCATGTAAGACATAAGTTTTAAACTGTGCAAATGGCAGTAGACAGCATTCAGGGAAATTATAACGTCACGTAGCTCTCACATGTTCACCGCCTCTGCTGGGACTGGACCCAAGGACAGCCCAAAGCTAAACGACTCATAGAACGTGCATTATGTCCAATACAATAGCTTAACATTAAACTAAACATAATACACCACACAAATACAGAAAAATATATATATTATGTATTTAAAAACAATTTTATGACATGATAGCTCTGTTGGTGCAGAGTATATTATTAATAAGAGAACTATATACTTGGGATGGATAAAATAATGGAAACACCATAAGGAGCAAGACAAACCTTCACCTTGAGAATAGCTTTAATCCTTCTTGAAATGCTATCATACAAAATTTTATTGGACTATTCCTCAAGAAAAAATACTTTTCAAGATTCTTTATTTGTCACATGCACAGTTATACAAGTATAACGTGTAGTGAAATGTATCCTGATTCAGTCCTATATATATCCGGATAACATTACAGTTATAGGCAATATCTGTACAATGAGCAATAATATAGAATAGACTGTATAATTGAGTTGTGAAGTGCAGTGCGCTAGTTGCTGTTGATGTAAATGGACCTCGCTAAGAACAGTTGAGAAGCTGTTCTGCTTCAGGGGTCTCATGGTCTGAGGGTAGCTTTTCCTGAGCTTCTCGTTTTTTTGCCATTATACTCCTGAAGCATTTGCCCAACTTCAGCGGAACGAACAGGCAGCTCCTGGGGTAGGATGGGGCTTTGACGATCCGAATTGCTCTGGTCCTGCATCTCTTTTTGAGTGATGGGACACAAATCTACTTTTCACCCAGAAGCTCTCAGGAAGGTTCAGCGAAGGCGTCCGACTTAACGTCAGTGCTCAGGACAGCATTCTGTGGTTTTATCAGTGCATGGGGGGGTGGGCATGATCATTTTGGAATATGTGAGCTCCATCGGGGAATGGCGCATACACCATAGGGTGCACCTGGTCCAGTAAGATGGTCTCATTTTTCATGACTGTTAAAAGACCACATAGAGCAATTATCAGACCAAATGACTCCGGTGAGACACCATACCATCACAGATCCCCCACTGCGTTTTATGCGTGGCAATGCATTGTAAGTTGAAGGTATTCTCCAAATATGGGTTGAAGGCATCCTCCCATCTCCAGAAGCAAAGATCTTTGGATGTGGGTCAAAGCTGACACATCAGACTGTTGTATTATTTTCCCGGTGGGGGTGTTAAGATTTTGTCCTTCTTACACTAGGTTATGCACCATGGTGCTTTGGTCTTGGACGTAAGCGGATTCCAAGCAACAGCCCTACCACAAATTGCAGAATTGTGAAAATCTCCATGCACAGTTCTTTGTTAATAACCAGAGGCGCTCATTTCTGTGGTCGCTTACTGTTTCAGCATTTAGCAACTATCTTGGCAAACCACTGTATTTCCACTGTAGGTGAACTTCAACTCGCGTCCAAGCAGCTTCTCCCTGATTGGCTGCCAATATCTTCACGCCTATTATTGTAGACTCATTAAATAATTTGCAGTTTTCGTGAACCAATGACGCCTGTGACTCAGGGCTCTTAGGCCTCATCAGAAGTCTGGCAGCCGTCACCTTTCTTTGGAAACTCACACATCAAAGCATTGATTTTCAGTGTTACATACATGTAAATGTATGGATATGTTAGTGCAGACTTGTCCCGAATTGAAAATCTCATGCCAGCTAGCTGCATGAATTTGTAAAACATGCAGAAAGAAACATAAACCTCAATGCTGTACTGCGTGTGCAGGGAATATCAGAATAATAATCGATATAATTATTATCATTAATAAAAGTATAAATACAACACCTTGTACGTACGTATGACGCTTGACCGAAGAATTATGAAAGTGTCCGCTTACGCAGAGTGGATACGCGAGTCTTACACGTGTGTGGTAGGAACCTGCCTTAATCCAGCTGACAGTGTCAATTGGTATCCAGGGTAACATGACTCACCTTTGTAGCTGAATTGTAATTGAGATTTTGTTACTTCAAAGTAAATGTTTTTCTGTGGAGTTCCTGATATTTTGTTTATCCTCTATGTATATTGTTAACTATGCCTTTGAAATGTGAATGAAATCTCTGCAAAGGATTCTCTTATTACTCAGGGAAGAAAATTGTGTTTTATGCTACATCCTGTATTTCAAAATATGGCGAACGAGCACGATAAAACGGCAGACTATTCAGTTAAGATAGTAAGGGCCATTAAATTCATTATGCTTGCCATCCCGACCATGAATATCACACGTTTCAGTAAAATCCACAAGTTTAAAAAATATGTTATGATGTCCGACTCCTTCCAATATCTGGCTTTGCTTTCAATCCATGGCACGCTGGAAACATGAATGAAATCCAGTCCCTTAGAATAATATCCAATCACTTTTCAGCTACAGTCTGATGTTTTGACACCTCGGAGACTGCAGGGAATTAAACTGCATTTCACACATGCTCTGAAACCACCGTCTTCACAGACCCCGCGTCGGCACAGACTAACAGCCCGCCAGTGGTTCATCACTGGCGCGAGACGTACAGTGGTTTTCTTTTATGTCTCCCACTCAGGGACGTGACTGTGGTCGCTTTGGTGAGGGCTGGTGCCCCAGTGACATGCGGTTCACTGACCCCCCCCGCCCCCCCCCTGCCTCTCCCACGCGTCCTCTTCAAACACAATGAAATAACAGCCATATCAATCCAGCCTGGGTGACAGCAGGCATGTGGATCTGACAGTCACCAGAAACATAAAGCAATACGTGTAGGATATCTGCACTGAGGTGCTGCAGAATTGTATCTGAGGATCAGGATGATCATCAGAGGGTAGGATGAAGTATGAGGTGGTCAGAATTAGATACGACTTTGGTGGTAATCACTAGATTGTGCAGGCTTCCATATTATCAAACAATTTTAATGATATTCTTCGTTTTAAGACTCTCTCTGAACAAATATGAATCAATACAGATTTTGTTGTCATTTATAAGTCAACGTGACTGGCATAAACGTTTAATGACTTGCTAGACGTTCCAGGTCTAGCAAACTTGGAGATGGGCCAGCTACCCAGCAGGCTGTTGGGATTCACATCAGTCTGGAACATTACCCAGAATAATCCCCATTCCTTCAGTCTAGGCAGAACGGTATCATGCTTTTCAGAGACCAATAGCAGCAATGCTGACTGGTCACATTTTCAGTTGAGAGATTTTATTGGATATAGTGTGTATAGCTCCGGGTGTACTCAAATGCACCAAGCTCGGTAGAATGCCACATAAATTGAATTTAGAGCAGGTGTCTGAAATAAATGCTCATAATTAATGATGATTAATATTAATAATAATATGAATTCAATGTGATTGGCCTACATCCCACACAGGCTGCTTCCTGGTGGACGCCAAACTGTAAGATTGGTGAGTGGACAGATTGACAGATTATATACAGCCAGTTCTCGACTGACATAAGCAATCTGTCCCATAAACCATTACACAAGTCAGATTTTACATATGCCAGATTTGCCTGCCCATACCATTTGGGATACCTTATAGCAAAAAAACACTTAAGCCAAAAATACACTAGCAATGCATAGTAAAGAATATATATAAATGAAAAGATAAAGTGTAAATTTACTTACAGGCATACGTTGCCTGTTTCCGTTTCAATGAACTATGTATCTCATAGCAAATTCAGACTTACTAAAGTCTGTTTCATGTATGCTGCCAGCTGCCTGTATAAATAAAACATCATGAGAGCCGTTTCACATTTGTCCCACACTATTTACTTAAGAAAAAACAAAGATGGACACACGCTCAGTGTCCCACATTGCCCCCATAACCCTAAGCCTTTCTGTGACGGAACCTGGCCAGTCGCATCATTATCCATTCCTTTATGTAACAAGCAACACCTAGCTTCAGTTTCCGGCTCCGTCGAGAAGTTACTCATATGTCCGACCGCGTATCATAAAACTGCAGTCTTTCTAAAAACACGCGCAACGCCGTGGCAGGTTTTAAGCTACGCATGTAAACAGCAGCCTGAAACACACTTTCCACAGTCTACAAATGCGGGAAATTTCACGTAACACCTTTCTACGGTGTCTCCTCAGCCAAAGCTTCAGCTCCTTGTAGAAGGAGGTTCATGCTGTATAACCGCTTACACAGTTCTGGGAAATGCTGTTTGCCCTTTTGTTCTGGGATAAAAGTACAGCATTTCACCATTGGTGTTAGCGGTATCTGTGGTTTAGGAGAATAAGGCAGGGTGTGTGTGTGTTTTGTATGCACGAGCGTGTGTGTGTGTGTGTGTCAGCGAGTGTGCGAGCACGAGGGAGGTGAAAAAGTGTCAAGGAATCCATTGTCTGCTCTCCACCTGTTATTATTCTGGCCCCAATCAACCTGCTAGCCAGGCTGGAGCCAGTGGCCATCTGGAAACACTGCTCTGTTTATAAACTTGGCATGGAGCAGCACTCCAGGGCCTGACCTCCCACACAAATCTGGAAACAATTAGAGCAAGACAGGCAGGCTGATTGCTGAGCAAGAGAGAGCGAGAGAGAGAGAGGGAGAGAGAGAGAGAGAGAGAGAGAGAGAGGGAGTCTGGAGCGGGTCCTGTTGATGGCTGTGAGGACACCAGGGCCTCGTTAGACCCGGCCGGCGCTGCCGTGCTCCGCCCCCCATGCGCCCCCCCGCTGACTCTGCTCTTAAAGCTGCAGTTTTCAATCCCCCTCAAGAGCAACACCGAGACCCGCGAGGGACGCCTTTGGGGGGGGGGGGGGGGGCATCGGCGGGGTGGGGGGGCTGCTTCTCGTTGCGCTTCGGGACGCGTTACCGCCGAGTCGCCCCGGGGCGGCTCTGGAACTGCGACGCCTCACGTGACGTGGATGGAATATAGATGGAGGACGTTCATCTTCTCGTATGTCAAACATCTCGCGGCTTCTGCAGAGCCTGAGAAGACGGCATGGAGGATCTTCATCCGCCTCCGCCTCGTGTTGCCAGTAAGCCGGTCACTCTGAATTCTTCGGGTAGTCGGCATTGCCCCCGTTGGCTTGTGCCACCTCCCAGCTGAGTGAATGCACAGATGTGCAGGGAACTGCCACAGACATACCCCCCCGCCATCCCCCACTGACCCTGCAGGGAATTTATGGCCCCCAACGTAAAGGAGGTTCGGCACCAGCCAGGCATGGCTGAGAAAACCCCAGTGCTGCACAGGGGGGCGCCGTGTGTGTGTGTGTGCGTGGGGGGGGGGCAGGGGTGGACCGGAGATACAGAGGGGGGAACATAGGAAACTTACTGTGAAACCAAATATTTCAAAAATGTACCTTTACGCTCATGTTTGACCTCTTGGGACTCCTGATTCATTCTTCCAGGCTTCGCTCCGAAGGGCAAAGGGCAGAATGTTTTGAAACATCTCATTTGGGTCCTGCCTGTAAACATTAATGACTGCAGCTGTAAGAATTTCAGGCGAGAACATTCGTATGCGTTACACACATCCATCGAAAGCTTTACAGCTGGGCTTTTAACTGGGGCAAACGTAATTCCCCGAGATCCGTCTGAAGTCCGTATACGTCAGTGACCTCAAAGCCAAAATGCCTAAATCACCTCTTCGTCAGTACCGCTGACGTCACTCGCTGGTGCGGGAAGAAAAAAAAAAAAAACGTAGCGAAGTGGAATGCATTAGGTAGCGCAAGAGGTTTCACCAGAGCTGTGCTTAAGTTCATTATTCCTGGGAACCCTGAAGTAGGCTGACACACAGTTTGACAATGTATTCCCCAAATAATTTTAATACTGAACAGACGTGGATCTTTGGTGACGTCAATGCGTGATGAAGAGTTTTCGAAGCCATTCTTCCATGATTAAGAGCAGAACCTATGTTCGCTCTGTGAACACACTGGCCCTGGGAATGGAGTTACTTGCGGGGGTCTCACACCGTCACGCTGGGAAGTCTAGCCCGCGTTCCTCCATCCGGGTCTGGGAACCGGGGAGAATTCTGCCCGATTGGTTTAGAAACTGGACCATTAGATGAGTTCCTGAGGAAACATTGTCTCAAGTTTCATTTGCGTTGCATTTTTACCCATTAATGCCTTTATGCAGTGCACTACTACATGAAAGCTTTCAAAATATAAGCTAGAAGTACCATGTTAGCGGCAATAATATTAAAATTAAAAAATAATTAAGTTACGAATGTCAAGAAAAGTAACACAAACTTTTCTAGGCCTCTTATAATGGGCTACACTGACTGAATCTTATATTCAAAGAGTCTGGGGTTGGTGCCTACTGTCAATAGTGTGTAAATGTACATAAAAAATTAATGTTAAATGGTATCTGGTTACATTACATTACCATTGCCCCAGAGTTCATATATTCTCATTAATGGCAAGCCAAGAATAATTGAATGGGCTAAAGACATTAGGTAAATTAAAGATGATCCAAAAGAACCTATTACTCTGTAGCCCAGTAGGGGGTACTGAGCACCCATAGACAGCTGGGTGATACCACTCTGGGAAGAAGGGGGGGAGTATTCCTCAGGGAGTATTAAACATGGCTGACTGGGGTGACACCGTGGAGCCGTGCGTGGGTGCGTTAGGACGCTGGCATCCTCTTCCTGCATTACCTCATTCAGCGCTGGTTCACCTTTCAGATTTCCAGTGGGAGGAAAAGTTTGCCGTAAAACAAATTAAAAAAATAAATAAAAGAAGCAAGCAAACTGCATTTATCCACTGCATACGTGTGGCAGCCTGCGGCGGCGAGCCGATAAGGTGTTACACGCAGGTCCTCTCTAAGTCCTACATCCTTTCTGCTTACACAATCACACACAAACACAGACCTTCTCGCACACTTTCTCACTGGAATATAAAGTCCTCCCCGGGCACGGATCAGTCATACATCCTCTTGGTCAACTGCCAGCTAGCTATTTTGTTCTATCTGTTCCCACTGAAAATATCACAATCAGTGCACAATGCTAATTTATCTTATTTGACTATGTGATATGTTACTAGATACCAATATTTACACAATAACGATATAACTTATATTTGTCTCTTTACTACTTTCACCTCTGCCGACAACTTGCATACGACAAACACACAGTGATAACGTTAAACGAATATCTATTTCCCTGTGTCGTCGCATCACCGGTGCCTTCAGGTGAATAATAATGAAATGTCCCCTTGCAAGTGGTACAGAACAGATTTTGCCGCTTTCGCCTCGACCATTTCTATCATTATGCTTCCTTATGATCATCGTATCCCAATGTCTGCCCTCTCAGTCTCGCCAGAGCTGTCCAGCCCCGATTATTATCTCGGCGTGAAGCTGCGTGCGAGTTGAGTTAGCGCCCTAATGAGCTGATCTATAAAGGGTACACGGCGTACTATTTTTCCCATTTCGGCTTGCACAATGGAAGGCCGGGGCAGTGGAAAACAGGATCTGTACCGTGTCGTCCGAAGGAGCCAGGCAGAGGGGCCGGTCAGCGGAAGACCTAGGGCAGCGTCCTTCCTGGCTTGCCACGGCTTCCTCTCCGCTGCCTCCCACGGCATTGTCTGCCGGGCAGCCGTTTGATCTGAGGGACTGCTCCTTCTTCCCCTCCCAGTCCCAAACAGTCTTCCCCACCTCCTGGCATGATCTTGAGTTCACCGGTGCCAAGGGAAGCCTCCGGAAAAAAAAAAAATAAAAGCCTCAGGTGACTCACGGCGCCAGCACTCGCCGGCCTTGACCGTCGCCCGTCCCGCCGTGCCTCACCGCACCTGCCTCTCAGGCGCCGGGTTCGACTCAAGCATTGTGATTAAGTCCTCCCCCCCCACAAACAAACATCCTGTACCACTCAGCACGATGCCAAGCCTCCGTCGTCGCCAGGGATACAATGCGGCCGCTAGCTCAGAGATGATGGTCTACATGGTACCTATCAGATAAATCCAAACATTCAATCTGAACCACGCATGAGAAACAGCTCTTAGAGCTCCTTGACGTCATTGACTGCAAGTTAAATTATTAGTTTGGACTGTGAAGGCATCTTTGAACATGTACTAGAAAAGCATATGATGAAATACTTTCTCAAGGGGAGATAAATACGCACAGAGAACCGTACAGCTACTGTCGACGGCTTCCTAATTCCTCTTCGCATTCTGCATGTTGAATTGGTTTTTATGTATTGCAGCATTTTAAAGGTTGTTCAGCGGGTTGGATTTAGTAAATCAAAGCTTACTAGTAAGCAGCCGGGTCTACACCTGCTGTAATGTCCGGACTCTGACCTTACTCCATGCTAGCTGCACTCGCTCCCTGCTAGCTATAAATATTGACGAGGACAGATGCTTCCTCGGAGCACATGTTAGCAGAAAACGAGTGTGTGAGCTAACGTTGCCGAGCAGGTGGCTTGTGGGCGGGTCCGTGGCATGCGGACAGGTGAACGGAGCGAGGAGGAATGCCTAATTGCTGAACTAATGATCGGATATTCACGCCGGCTCCTTACACACCAGTGCCGTTCACATACAGAAAAACGAACCTGAAGCAGAGAATGGAATTCAGCTTAGCGGACAACAGGAAGTTCTCAATCTCATAGCTGGATGAGGGGTTACGACATACATAATATGAGTCAGACTGGAAGAGTTGGTCCGACTAAGGTTTGTGCTCGATAACATGTCATGAACCTCATCAGCAAACATGAACTAGCCTCTGGGAGCCCAGTCATCAATGACATCAATACTGACGCCCTCAAGAAAGCATTTTTGTGGCTAAAGGAGCTGCTTTCCACTGGAGAACTGACTTTGGAGGAAAGGATTCATTCAAAGCCTCTTTGTGCAGATAGGTGTGGTCTCTGTGGAGATGCAGACATTGTAAGGGCTCTGAAAAGTTTGTTCCACTTGAAGATTATGTGGAATGATTATGAGGAAAGGTACTGCAGGGGAAAGAAATGGAAAATTGAAAGATGAGCAATATTTTAAAAACAAGTGCTAAATATGACAAGGTTACGCTGACCAGCTGAGTACAGCACTGAGTCTCGGAAATTATGAAAATTAGAATTAGAAAAAAACTTCACGTGAGACAGAAAATGACTAAAACTAAACATCACTAACACTGTTTAAAGGTGGAAATACATTAGATCAATATTCCCATTCTTGCCAAGGTGAATGTGTCATTAACACTTACCAATGATTAGTTTTTGATGGGAATTATGGCATTTGCTAGATCAGCTCAGCTAATTCAGTCATGTCAACCTCATGTGCAGTCAATAATGCCTCTCTGTCTCCTTTATTTATAACACTAAATCTTTCATTGGAACTTTTACCATTATCTGCAACAGAGTAGTACATATGAAAATATATACCAAATGTATAGTTTTTTTAATATACACCATATCTATTAAATATTAGAACTCGTGGCCATAAGTATATTAGCGGGAGAACATTTTAAAATGAATCTGAGGAAGCACTTCTTTACACAGCGTGTAGTTAGAGTATGGAATAGTCTTCCTGCTAGTGTAGCGCAAGCTAAAACCCTGGGTTCCTTTAAATCAGAGCTAGATAAGATTTTAACAACTCTGCACTATTAGTTAAGTTCTCCCCAAACGAGCTTGATGGGCCAAATGGCCTCCTCTCGTTTTATTAAATGTCTTATGTTCTAATACGTTAGCCTCAAGCCTCCCAGGTAACTCAGTGCAGAATACCATGCCTCAGGCCACGGTTACGTCCGATGTCATCCGCCGCTGAAGCCAGGAGCTGTATATTAAATTAACGGGATATTTTGACCCTATGAAATTTACAGCGAACTGGCAAATTAATTCGTAAATAGTACCACATTGGGTCTGGCGATCCCGCCTCAGCTAATTTGATAAAGCATCACGTTAAATTAAAACAGACTTCAAGAGCTTCGTGACATAAATCTGCAGGATCGTACGTACCAGTCTGATTTACACCCCCGACGCTCCCGCCGTATCCAATTCAGCCGGCCATGAATTTGCTGATTTCCTAAAGACAAAAGTCAAGACACATATATCCATCAGTTCAATAAATGAACAAAAATCCATCCATCCATCATTACCGTTTATCCAGTGCAGGGTCATTGACAAAAATATAAATTTTAAACAATGACTGCTGCATCCTTTTTTTAGCACAACACTGCTTAATTAATTCATGCTTCATTTTAACCAATTCTAAGCATCCAATTAAAGACCCTTATTATTAGACTATGCTAAATAAAAGCATGCAGAAACTTCATTGTATTATTACCATGCTCCTGGGTACAGATACCCCCCATTTCTCTAATTCTCATTATTTGTAATAGCACTCCCCTCCCTGAGATTAGCCCTATCAGATACACCACTAACCTGCACAGACCTGCCGGCATGTATGTCAGCTCTGAGGGCCAATGGGAATAAGTAAATCTGATTTTGAGAAATAGAAGACCACTGCTCTATATACATTGATTAATTGCAGTTGTATCTCTTTGGTGATTAAAACTGATTACGTTTTAAAACGGACTTTAATGTGGCTTCACTCCGGGCATGCTTTCAGTATATTAAAGAAAAAGAAAAAAAACATTCCCCACACTATTAAGCTGTAGGCATTAGTCATTCAATTTGAGTTTGAAAACAGATCCTAGAGCTTTCCCATGAAGATAAAATACCCTCTTTGCTCTCATAACATCAGATCGGACAAATTCTCGCCAGCGAGCGCTAGAATCGCTCTGACGTCACGGCCGTAAAAACAAACCTCGCTGAAACGCTTATAAATTTGTGCTTAAAAGGCGGAGGATGAAGGGGGTTTGGCTTCATGGTGGGTGCTACCGTGGAGCCAGCAGTAATTTGAATAAATTGGCGCCGCATCCTGGAGCTCTTGCTGTGGGCGACTAGAGACCTCAGACGTGCCGTACTAGCTGGACGCCGGCGTAGTCGAATGGGAAACCAAATCACATTTTCCATAATTGCTTCATCTAAATCTTGAAATAGTAACTCTATATGACACGCGGCGGGACGTGCATGCTTTATGTCGCAGCTCGCTTTAATGCGTGCATGTAAACACACAGCATTTCGCATTTCCTGCAGCATCGGCGTGTAAATATGATTCGGCTGTCGCTGGGCAACTGCCAAAGCTATGGGTTTTAAAGGGGGATTCCTGCATTTAATTCGTTGTATGATTTGCGTATTTGTGCATGGCCACAGATCTGCAGAGTCTGCTCCTTTCTGGAGAACGCTGTCCTCGATCATAGTACTTTGCTGAGGGTATGTCGGACATTGCCAGGTCTGCGGGACGGCTGATCATTTTCATATAAGCAAAATCTGCAAACTGCAAAACAGTTTAATGTATGCAAAAGCACATTTATGCATTAATTAAGGATATTTCCAGTGCCGCACGACTCCTCCGGATATAAAAAAGGGAAAATCCTAAGAGTCATGTTGCAGAACCTTTTATTTCTTTAAGACGTGACGACTTCTTCTGTTTGCAGGTTATCTTTTAAATTCAGGTGCCAGCTTTCGGCAATTCAGACTGGTATTTAAGACAAGTGCCAGCAGGTATTACAGTTAAATAATGTTTCAAGAAGATGATCGAATTGTAGCAGCATGTACGACTGAACAGTCACCTGTGTCTCTGAAATGAAAGTACTTTTGCTTAAAGGATCTTCATACTCAATTAATAACGAATGCATAGCTATTTAATTGTCTATCTGTCTGTCTGTCTGTCAAAGGGGCAGTTTTCACCTATGAAATAGTCTGCAGAATTTTGCCAAAAATGTGCCAAATGTAGCCCAGAAAAAAAATTAAGCATCCCGCCTGGGACTCATTGGTACAGCTTCCAAAAAAAAAGCACAGAATTTAAGATACAATCTCAAAGCTGTTCTGCTAGTCTGCCATTCTTTAAGTACCCGCACGGATGCAGAAAACATTGCAAACAAATTATTAGCAGTGACTCGTGTCCTTGTCTGAACATAGTATTATAAAGCTTTACACTTTGTACATTTTCAAAAGAAAACAAATCATTAACGCTACTGACATAGTAATGTAGGAGCACAGTACTAGCAATACACAACTTCATAACTCTGAGCAATTTCAGTGACTTTTTGGGATTTGAACTAGCGTCCTTAGGGCAGTCGCACTTTAAAATGTCTCGAGGGAGCAAGGTGAAGGTACTCGCCGTTTTCTTGATATGTAGAAGTGAAGTTGTGAAGAGACGTCGCTGTTGGGATGAGGGACTTTGATTTAAAGGATACTTTTTTGGGCACATAGGCATATTAAAGAGGTATGAACCCTAACTACCACTGCCAATGATTCTCTGCCCCAGGGCAAAGGCACTGCATAAAACTGTACAGTTTCTTGTGGAAGAATATCTGGGCAGTTTATTGCAGTCTGTGCCTCTTGCGTGTTATTAGGCTAGTATGATGGCCTGATAGCTAAGGGGCTTGGTATGATGGCCTGATAGCTAAGGGGCTTGGTATGATGGCCTGATAGCT
>JABFEB020000079.1:9286235-9300716 GCA_019775895.2 Stomatorhinus ivindoensis
TTGGCGAATGCTGGACGTCTGGGTCATTTTTCACTCTCGTGTGTTTGGTATACCTTAGGCATCATGTATACCTTAGGTAACTTTGCTGTCTGATGAAAAACATGAATCTCCAAGATTCCATTATTTCAGCAATATGAAAAAACAAATTTTCTTAGAAACTGCTTACAAAACAAACAATGTGATGAGACACCCTTATCCTCACAAATAGTACGCCGTTAAAGCAGTCATCATTTAAATTTATAAATGAACTTATATGGATTGTTGTCAGCAAGGAATACATGAACGCAAGAAATCTTTTGTTTTATTCGCAGTTACCAATGATGTTAGTTTGTTCATTGACTAGCTATCTAGCTATCAGTTTTAAGTTGTTAAAGTTAGCAATTTAAGTTAATCCATACAAATGACAGTCATGAATACAAATGTTAACTAGTACAAACACAAATATCGGTTAAATGTGGCTTCATAAAACATCTTTACTTGGATCACAAATATTATCAGCAGTCAGAGGAGAAAGATCTATAGCTAAAAGCCGCAATCACCGAAAAACATGCAGTTTTATTGGACAGCAACAATATATAGCTTAATTATTGTGACTGTAACTCACATGAAAATATCAGGTTTCAAGATAAATGCCTGTAATTGCATGAAAAGGACGAAGGTTGATGCATAAGAGCAAGTATATTGGCAATAAGAATCCAGTAATTCGATTTTAAAAGCTACAACAAGTCAACTGTTACATGATTTGCAAACTTGCCATCAGAAGGCACATGGTCACTTAGTATATGCCATCGTCACCCACAGAAGAATATTCACAAGGAAGGGCCTCGTATCTCATAACATCATTTATCTGCCTGTACATGAAGAGGTGCTGGAAGATTAGAGTACATGTGGCTCCAGTGGAATTTCATATTAATAAGCTTTGAAGCCTTCGGACATTACAGAGCACATAGTGGTCAATGTATCATTTTAATGATTCCTCAATGATTAGGCCTTAATCCATTTTAAATCTATGAGTCTGGAGATTGTTTAACAATCCTAGTAGTTCTAGCAAACAGATTTGCTTGTTATTTGATCTGTTTTATTTCTCAGTTATTTCATTTCCTGTTACTATTTGCTGTACGCAAAAATTTCAGGACGATTCCCTGCACAATACAGTCCACTCTATAACAAAACCTATTAATACAATGGAAAGGACAAAGTTTGCCCGTGTTTTTACATTTCTTCTATAACTTTTTTTTTAATCTCATTGACAATAAAATGAAGTTTAAAAGGCATTTTGTTATACAGATTCTGCTGTAATACTGGCTTCAGATTGGCTAGAAAACTGACTATATTATATGATTGTGTATCATTATATATTTTGGAATTAAGACGCCATTAACATCACTAAATGTTTTGCCGTTTTACTGGAGGTGCATTGCGTGTTTTTTTTGTGGTTTATAGATGTCTAAAATGAAGATAACAAGCATGAGTAGATCTCCTCACCATTCCACGGCAGTCAGGTGTTACTAACTCATCCTCTGCTGTGTAAAAAACCTTTCGGCACCAGTTCCCATTTTCCTACAGGACAAGAACTCGCTTCTTTTTGTAAAAAATAATCCACGACTTCTCCGTCCCCCCAGGCTATCATTCTGAAACAATAGCTTGCTGAAGGCTATGTTCAAAGGCCAGCAAGATAAGGACCAGTTAAACCCGTCCTTTTTAAAGCCGTACTATACGACTGCTTTACAGTACATTTGGCATGCGTGTTGCTGTTAAAACATGGGCTTCGCTGTCTTTTTAAATTTTTTTTTACTGATTTTCTAAGTTTAAAATGAATCATAAATATAAGCATTTGCTGGGAATTTCACACTGTGACAAAAATAAGTGTCTGAAATTGAAAGTGAAGTTTAGTCATCCTTTAAAACCCTCTTCAGTTTTAGGTTTTTGGTTATTTTTTTCCCTTATACCTCTATAACCCTGCTAGCTATTACCACCACTTTAGCTATTCTGCTCTCCGATCTTATCTACAGCCTAATAAGATTCTATCTCATATGATTGCCATAATTTGCCATTGTTCTATCATTATCTATGTCGCCTTTTCGAAATAGTTTGGCTTATTTCCCCATCTAAAAGGACATTTCTGTAAAGCAAATATTTTATTTACTGGTAAGCTTATCCATGCATCGACCGAAAATTGTTGATAGTTTTTCTTTAAAAAAAAAAACAAAAAAAACCAACGCGTTATTGTCAAAGCTAACCGTACTTGTCAGAGATAAGAAGCTGTAAAAACACCCCTTCGCTGCTTATTCTGTTTCAGTTCAAACACTGTGTGTTTGCACAAGCGCACTCCAGCTGCCAGAAGCTTGAATCCACAGTGCAGGTACCAGAGCAGAGCCTCTGCGACGGCCTTCCCCCGCGGTGCGGGCTTATTCGTGGAACGGGAGGCCGAGCAGACTGCTGATGCGGCCAGGTGGGGGTCCCTGGGACGTCCCGGGGAAGGCAAACAGAGCGAGGGAGCCCTGGCGAGGTGGGCCGTCGGTCGGGGCGGGTCACATCCGCGCAGAGGCCCGCTCCTCGGTAGGCTTTCATCGCTCGCTGCCCTGTGGAGAGCGGGGGGCCGCCGGGGTTCTGCTCAAAGCATCATTGAAGGCCACAAGAAAACAAATACTGTCAAGTGTCACACGACCTTTGGCCCAAAATAAGATCAAGATGTACGCAACATCCAGAGAAATGGCTATTGTTTAGATCAGGGGTGTCAAACTCTGCACATGAACCCTGAACATTTTTGGGTTTCCCCTCATTTAACACTTCTGATTCAACTCCTTGTGCGAATTACCACACAGCTCCTGAGCTGAATCATTTGTGGTGGAACAGGGAAAGAACTGAGCTACACAGGGCTCCAGCCCCCCAGGACTGGAGGATGACACCAGTGGTTTAGGTAGTTAGAATCGTTACCTAGGTCACTAGCTAATAATTATCAGCATTATTCATTGATAAATTGCTCGTGTTATTCATGGATTTTCGTCCGACTCTTATGGTTGTTTTACTTCATGACCGGTCACTGCCTTAGGATGCAAATCATTCTCTACTGTGAAATGTTACCGCGGCGACAAGTGCATGAGGTAGAAAAGTGCAGTGCGGACAGTTCCCTTTTGTCTCCGAGTTTTAGAACGTGTGTCTCAGGAATCCAGGCTCTCATCTGCTATGAAATGCAGCCTCTGAAAGGACTGCAAGTTGGAGCAAGTTCTTTACAGATTGTTGATGGCCTCATTTCAGCTGTTGCTGGCGACAGACAACATATAGCGGCAAGTTAAGTGATCAAAAAAAGAAACTGGAACATTACTGCTATTATGTTATTTACTTATGACATAAATAGGCTGTCAAATAAAGAAGAATTCTAATCAGTACTGTCTACACCTACCCTATCTGCTGTTTGGGTTTTTTGCAAACCAATCAAATTCCTATAGGACCTCACTGGGAACAGTTTGGGTTCATGGATGTCTCCATGAACAGAAGCAGTTTTCTGGTGGTTGTTCCACCAAGCAGAATTTTTGCTTAGCTGGATTTAAGATAGTCTGGGTCAAATTGGCTTTACCTTTGTCCACTTACATATAGCTCAGACTATCTTAAATCCGACAAGTTATCCAGCTAAGCAAGAAATCCCATTTTGTGGAACACCCCCAGGTGACCATCTCTAAAAACGTAGCAGCATTCAGTATTCTGGCATGAAAATGTACATTTTATCTGGTCACAAATAATCATTTGGACTGGATTTTACACGACTGAACCTTGGTTTTCCCTCCAAATCTAAAAAATCTGAAAAAGTCGCTCACATCCGTGTTAATTTACTGGGAAAACTGCACTTACCAAGGGTGCCAATAGTTCTTTTCTAGGGGGAAGTAAAAGTTAAGGAATCTCTGCATTTTTTGAATCCATCTAGATTAGTGACTCCAACATATAGTGAAAATGAGATCAACTGCTGTGACATATATTTATCATGTGCTCAAAGGAAATGATCACTGAAAAAGGGCTCAGTCGAAGTTCCATCCCAGGGTCTAGTAGACGTCTGGACCAAGTAGGCCGAACCCGGTAGGATTTATTTGCATTAGACAATGATGTTAACTTCAAAGTGATGATGTAAATTGGTTGCTCACAAAGCTTCCAATTAAATGCCCTAACTATGATATAAAGGATTGGACTCTGTTATTTAATTTCTACAATATTTATAGAAAACCAGCATTCCAAAGAGAATGGAAAATGACAGCCTGAATGACAGTTTTCTATAAGATGCTTGTTGATGACAACAGAGCATTTAATGAATCTTGGAAGCCGCCATCTTGTCTGGATCCAGCAAGAATGGCTATTATGGTGCAGACGTAAAACTTTACGGACTGTTATCGATTGACATGATTTGGTAATTGAAAAATGAGCCTTCATGTTTGATAATGGAAGTAACTTAGGACATTGAGAAATTAAACTATTGTAACACTGCAACTGCTTTATCTTCCGACCTCCATTACCCAATGATTCTAGAAGAATCGTAAAAGAAAACGTTCATTTTGATGGGTAAATATACACTTACATAAAGCGCTCACACAAAGTCTTTGAACGCTTGCTTAATTCAGTAAAAATATTGCAAATTTATTGGTTTTATAACAGTAATCGTTATTTTATTCATTTGTTTTCAAAAATATATATCACATTAGACACAACCAGCAGTATTAAATAAAAATTCATTTCAAGTACTGGAATTTAAATAAATTGAAGCCCAAATGAAAGTTCTAAAACAGCTGTTTGGACTTTAAAAGTTAATCAACAAAGCAGTCTCACTGGATGCTTTTTAATTACTAATGCCTTTGCAAGAACATAAAACACCAAATATTTGTGTTTAGTATCCCTTTAATAGCCAATGAGTACAAATGCAATTAATAGCACAATGGCAAAAATAAAACTGAATGAGTCCGTCAAAAAAAAAATCGTGCCTCAACATTGTTTGGACTTTTCTTATGAAACTGATAAATCTGCAGTATTCTTATAGAATTAAGAAAGTGCCTCAAGACTTCCTTTGAGTGATGCATATACCGACAGACCCAGTAACATTTACTAGATAAGTGGATGGAGATTAGAGGTACAGTTAGATCCAGGCCATTGCACTCAATGATACTTTCAATAATTAATTGCTTTCTTAATTTGCAGGCACTTGCAATATTGCTATATTTATATTCTACTGGACAGTTTTGCTGAAATATTTATGCTGAGGTACCTTGCCTGAACAGCAGATCTTGTAGGACTCCCTGTGGGTCACATGTCTGGGTGTTGATGTGGTCATGGAGTCAATTTAAATATAAGTGACACTGTTTGACATGCCGTGATCTTTACAGTGTTTATCACAGATTATATAGATACAGGTACAGATATTTCGTGGTTAAAGCGTGATGCTGTGGACAGAAATCTATTCCTGCTGGAAACTCCCTAAAACATTATGGCTGCTGAGGCTGTACCTGCCACTGATTCCACAGATGAATATGCTGCTGATGATTAATGTCTCACAAACCAGCGCAGGATGGGGCTTTTCCCATGATGCACTGCAATAAAGTTCATCGGCTGTAAGAGAATCCAGAGCACAAAAAAGTGGAAATGAATTAAAGCGAATGTGCATATTTTTGTGGATTTTCATAAAAGCTACATTTTACATTAATCCAATAAGTAAATCCAATTTACTTATCCAGAGCGACTTCCAATTATTCCTAATTTCAGGGACAGTCCCCCTGGGGCAAATTGGGGTTAGGGGTCTTGCTCTGGGACCCAGTGACAGCCATGCCAAAGGTGGGATTCGAACCCATGATTTCTTGCTCTTGAGGCAAGCGCCCTATACACCAGACCTCCAACATCCCTAGGGGGTTGCCGTAAGAGCTCATAAATGTGAGAATATTTTGATACCGACTGCGCCGACGTGGGAGGCTTTTGCCGTCGCTTCAGTATAAGCCTGATGAAACTGCGTCGGCAAGGTCCAGCTCCGACTGCTCTCTCATGCCCGGCACCTCTTTTTGAAACAGTGCCTGACAACACGGCGCTACGGTTAACTGCGGATCTTCCATGTCAAATGTAGCTTCTTCTTCCTTTTCGAGTGTTTTATCCATCAGTTAATCAGTTATTGTCAAGAGCAATTCGCCATATTATTATAATGCAAGATCATAGTGTATGAATAAAAAGAAAACTGAAATGGCCAAATAAAAAAAATAATTAAAAAATTAAAAAGTAATTACATTAATTAATTACAAATTAATGACTGGTGCGTGAGTGTGCCCTGCGATGGGCTGGCCCCCCATCCTGGGTTGTTCCCTGCCTCGTGCCCATAGCTTCTGGGATCGGCTCCGGACCCCCCGTGACCCGAAAGGATAAGCGGGTTCGAAAATGGATGAATGGATTATAACACATCCCATAACTGGTATTGTTCTCCGTTGGTCTGTTTTAATCCCCATTTTCAATTTTGCATGTAGTGAATATCTACACAGCAATAAAACCATTCTCTATGACAAACAAGAGTTATGTTGTAAAACTTTAGGTTTACTGTAAATGGTCTAGGCTGAATTAAGGTGAAAATGTCACAAGGGATGAAAAATGATCTTTCTGCACAATTAGATATTATTCTTAATCAGCAGCAGTATGAGCCTTTAAATTTTCACTCAATACAAAAGGCAGGGATAGAAATAAAAACTAGTGATTTTATTTTTAAGCCATTCTTGTATAGGCTTGTATTATGGCACTAAATGTGCCCAATCACTAAGGTCATCCTCAGACCAGGATGCTAATAAACTTTTATCAGATATTATTTGCAAAGCAAATATATCATTTCAAACAATGACCTTTAGAATATTGATAAATTCTGTGGATTTTAAAAATGGGCGAACTGGAAGAAGTCCAGTGAAAGCTGGAAATTCTGAGCCAATGATTTATGCTCCGCTAACCTGCATTTATGATCTGGAAAATGGTTAGTGTGCCAACATCAACCCTGGGCCACACTGAAATACTTATGACATTGTTTATGAATGACTACCATTCTGTCCAATGAAATAAATCAGGGAAAAAAACAGAGGTGTGTGATAATCAGCCATTGTGTATTTTATAGGGTAACGTTGAGCAATAATACATCAGGCTTTTCAGTATAAAATATCTGTGATGCAGCCGGTATGCCCAAACTGATATTTACATATAAAACAATTTACAACCCATCCAGCTTTTTCACCAAGAGATTTTAAAGATCTATCTTGTTTACATACAAGTAAAAATATACTTAGAAAATGTAATTAATGTATTAATTAAAGTGCAATTGACCTTCATAATATTTAGATGTTTTAAGATAAAATACATATTTTTGCCTTCTATGTGTAAGTGAAATAAATAATGTATTATAGTTCCCGTTCCATGTATATCAAACAAGACCTGCCTTAGATGTTCTTCATAAATTATTCAGGGAATTTCTTGGTCTGCCTCATGGATCCTGCAGAACACTCTTTGTGTGGAGCATTTTGCTCATTTCCTTCTCACAGTCCCGTACGCCGATCATCATGGCCGGGCCGCGATTACAGGAATCCTCTCGACACGACTCGACACGCTTGTTTACGTAGCTTTTGGCAGGCGGCCATGCGTCAGCACTTACAGGTGCCACTTTCATGGCTGATCGTGTCATGTTACCCTTGGACCCTAGTTATAGCGATAGAGGCAGTAAGAAAACATTCAAATAAAGCTATACCTGGTATATTCGAAAAGAACAAAGTTATGTATGTTTCATGGGTTTGCAACTAAGGATCAACCAATAGAAGAAGCTGCAGAGAATTCTCTCCCAGTCTCCAATGAGGATAATTACACAAAACTGATCATTACGGTGTTATCATCCAGAGACTCCAGACAGCTGACTGTCTCCTGACCGCTTTGGGGAAGCAGCGTTCGCCTGTATAGTTGCTTCTTTCATTCTGGCAGCCGGCGAGACTCACCTGATTAGTTTCTCTGCCTCTGGACTCATTTTTTACTGCTTTCGTGTTGGGTGGATCTTTGATTTATTCATATCGGAAATGTGCCGCGATCTATTTACGCAGCTTTTTCTTGCGAAAGTAGCCCAAAAGAAAGATCGTCAGCTGATGGCCTTTCAATATACACAATATGTACAACTTATGACATACCCTGCTATTTACATCTCTTCAAGATAAAAAAAACAGTTAATTTGTCACGAAATGCCACAGACTTTATAAGATATATAATATATACAAATTGGCTTTATATAACACCAGCAGGTATGTGATTTCTAATGGAGGGGTAACAAGCATTTAATTTCCTGAAATGCTGTCCAGATGTGTGGATTTTAGCATATAGGAGAAGTTTCTGGAGGTATTGTTTCTGCTGATCTGCCAGCCAGCCTGACCAGGCTTGCCGCGGTATAATCTGTACAATAAAGTACAGCTAAAGTATTTTTGAATCAAGGGGTTACTGAATCTCCGACTTGTCTTGACAGCGCTGCAGGTTGGGCATCACGGCTCGGAGCTGCCCGGCGTCGTCCTGCTCTGCACCTGCCACAGGCAAGTGCTTCCCGTCGTGGGACCACGGGGCAGGTCCCAGCCTGCGCGGCGTGCTGACCTCCCCCGCGCTCCCTCCGGGGGCCCTCTTACTCGCACGCCCTTCAGTGTCCCGTAGTCGACGGGCTCAGGTGCGGAGGCGACACGCGATCCTTCCTTGGCACCGACGGTTTCGAGAAGCCAGAAAACCTGGCAGGAAACCCGGTTTTGAGTCGTAGACGCTTCTGTCATTTTTTAATTTCTCTTTTTTGGTCGGCAGAGTTTTGCAGGAAGTCATACCCTAGCTGGTCAGGCTAGCTGATGAGCTCATAGCATCCAGCCACTCGCTTGAAAAGAAACCTCTGTTTTCAGTTTTGCTCTTCCATGGCAAGAAAATCCATCGTGTTTTCATACTCTGAACACAGCTACATGGGCAATCAGAAATGTCTGTTTGAAATTTTACGTTGTGTTATTACTTGTTCGGAGCACAACTGATCCAAACGTTGATTATGCAGATTATTTGAAAGCGATAATCCCAGGGTTAGAGTTTAATTGGCCCACTAGGACCCTGGCTGCTGGTAAATGCTGTTTGGAGTGGGACGGCATAGCTGGCAGCTGCACTAACCTGGGGAGGTATGCACCACCTGAGAGGCTTCTCCCAGCAGCTACACCTGTGGCTACAGAACAAGTGTATCAGTGTCTGGGAGTGCTGCCCTGACCTGCCGCCGCTGCTGGTGGAATGTGCCGGAAAGCCCATCAGGTGCACGGGCGCGTGGCGGCTTGCTGGGGGGGGGGGGGGGCTCCCTGGAGACAGGGAGTGGGGCTGACTCACAGCCCCATGTGCCAAATCCATACCTGCCCTCCCCTCATTTCAAAGCACCGTGGAACAAAACAAAGAATAGGGGGCGATTATGTGTGTTTGTGTTTTTTATTCGGTACTTTCCTCCGCGCCTCTTCTCTTCTTCCCTTCGCTGCCTGTTTAGAGGCTGAGTCTCTGTGACTCAACTCACCCGGAGTGCAGGTTCAGGTTTTTTCGTAGCTCCGGGGGTTGAAAATTTCCCCTTCCTGTTGAAGGATGACACCGACCTGGTTTGACAGGCTACCGCATCCCCATAATAGGCTAGGGCGGCCCCTACCTGTTTGGGCTTCTGCTCTTCTGTTAAGGAATAAAAGAATTAAAAGCCAATGTGAACTTACAGGCTTACTGTGCGCCGATTATTAACTTAACCAGTGCGGCGCCTGGTTTTAAAAGACAAAAAAGTATAAATGACCCACTGTAATCAGGTCTTTTAGCCTTGTATTTCTTACGTCTTACGTCTTATGTCTTGAATTCTTTCTCATGTTTAGATTATACTGTCGTTTAAGTATCACGTGTGTTTTATATGTCCACCATATTTATATTTTATTTTGCACTATGACCAAGAGAAAGGAAATATCATCTCACTGTATGACCCATGCAGCACAGAGCTGAGACAACAATATGGATACTTTGATTTGACAGTGTGCCCATCTTCCTTCCTGTAACAAGAGCGACCCAGTCTGGAACACCCAGACTGCCTCTTTTAGGAGTTTCATAATCCGCGTCTTAAAATGTAGACCTTCCCCAGAAACGTGGCCCCCATTTCTTGGTCGTTCATCCGATAATGAAAACCGGTGTTTGCCAAACTGTGTCCTCTCTGCCAGATTAATCCTGGAAGAATGTCTCTGTGTCATACCTGAAGTCAACACCCCTGCAAACATATATTAAAATGATTACTGCAGTGTCTGGTTGGGACTTGCCGCTTTGCTCTGAGAGACACATATTTACTAGGATATGATATGTGTGGTCCTGGGACAATGATACTGCCAATGGTTCTTCCTTTATTAGGTTAGATGTAACACATTTATAAAATAACCTGTGTTTGTAAATGTAAATTGTCCTTCTCAGCTCCATTCTAGCAAGTACAATGATTTCCTATGACCACCTGCAGGTCTTTTCACTTATTTAAACAAAGAAATGTCATTTAAAGCCTTCCGATGGCATAGAGGAAAGTAGGAAGGGGAATGTATGGAGCCCAGAGAATATCAGGACACAAGGAAGGCCAAAGATCCTCTTCTACAAACCATATGAGCAGGAATGCAGGTGGAATATTATGCAACTTTTTCCATTTGATGTATTCAGTATCATAAATGCTTTAAACTAGAACTGCAGACATTGTTACAGTAATATGAACGTAACAATGCATGCATTCCTCAGTCATAGCAGTTATTTTGATCCAATCAGAAGCGTCCCACTTAACCGTCCCTGTAGCATATCGTCACGTCTGACCATACACTGGAAGTGTAGCCATGCGAACAGGAACGCGAGGGTTTAATCAGCCCCGGCATCACTTTTCATTTTTATGTATCTTGCAGTTATAATATTGCTGTGATTTGTAGAAACTTCCCCAGTGGCAGAAACATCGCCACACCTTGTTCCTGCAAGACGGCCACTCAGCTATCAGGACCAGCCCACATATGAACAGAATATCGTCATCTGACACCTTCCACTACAGCAAGCAGCAAAGGACAAACTTAACGGATGTGGGGGGGGGGGGAATGCACTATTCTGTGACTGAAATTTACATGCTTTTCAAAACAGTTCAAAGCGATCATGCTTTTGACATCATACTTGATAGCACAAACTATGTCTATCTTGTATATGAAAAGCACAAAAAGAGCTTGGGGTACCTCTCCTAATTGGTCACAAACACCTCTGTCTCATTTGTGAAACACAGCAGAGTGATTCCTCGGGGACAAATTCTCTTGCAGCAGTGTTGTTGGAGCTCTATCGTCTGTATCTGGGTGAATGAATTTATTCCATCCAGGCGGGGTGTGGCATGTGCTTCTGCGTTTCAGAGAATGTGTTTATCTGTGGGGGGGGGGGGGGGGGGGGTGCACATACCAGTTGCATTATGTATTTACTGTTTTGGGAGGTGTTTCTGAGTGAGAGAATATAGATCAGGCCACTTCGTTACATTTATAACTACATACCCAAAAGACCCTGCACGGGACAAGCAGGTATGATAGATGGATGGATGAGACCTTTTGACATTTTTCATTAATGATGAGGGTATAATTGGCAGGTACCATCAATTCTGTCAAAGGTACAAATTGGTATTGTTTTTTTCTGACAGTGTATGGAAATATTTTATGAATTTTCTCATAATTTAATTTCTGCTTGTGAAAGCCTACTTATTAAAATTTATGTACTACATGGGACTGGAATCTGAAGGTTGGCGTGTGAGTTATGTTCTCATTTGTGATGACGTCCACAAGGTCCAAATTTCAAATAAAAGCACTAATGAATGATACTATTTCAATTCATCTGTGGTTTGTAGGATGAGAAAGTACCCTGAAAATGAGGAACATCTCACATAAAAGTCTTCCAAAAAAGTCCAGGGCTGACCTTGGTCAAACTAAACTTCCCTCCCTGACAAAACGACTAAACAAATGTTCTCTTTCAGCATAACATTCCATCCCCAGCAACACCCATAAAATAGTGCTTCCTCCCTGACTGAATAACGACACTTGTGTTCCCCTGCCTTGGAACTCCTTGTGACAAAATGACCTACTTCTGACCTAACTGTAGTCTGACCAATAAGGATTGATATCAGAAATAAAGAATACCGTGTTACTGTTGTTATATTGCTGAAAATGTCTAAAGCTGAAACACTTCACCGTTGAAACAACGCACCCACATTGCTATCTTAAGTGTGCAAAGCACACTGTGCTGTACGGGGTTAGAGGTGTGTATTACTGCTGTACCTTGGGCTTGGCCAGTTAGTAAATACAGTGGCTGTGGCCTTGGGCTTACAGAGCTAGCTGGGAGTTAGTTATCAGTGTAACCCTAACCACAATGACGTTAAAGATCCCCATGCCTTTCGAGAGATGGCGAGGCAACGACACGGTGTACCTGAGCGGCAAGGTCTTCCGAGTCAATCGCCAGCAGGCCGACCTTCGTCAGGACTACGAGGGCGAGCCGCTTTGCTTTTAATGCCCCTCCTGCCTTCCTGCCCCGTCGTCGAATCCGAACGTTAGCTGTCGACAGCCGCGTCATCGAAGCGTCCGCTTCCAGCAGGCCCACGTGGACCTTATTCTCCTCGGAGCGACGTGTAGCCCCGGCGATCACAGAGGAGCGGAGAGTTTTCACCCAGGTAGCACTTAGAGCAGCCTGGGCGTGAATGTACAGCCTTTCAGTGAGCGTGCCGCTGTGTAAACCCGACCACACACTTGTGACGGCAGGATAAGCTACACAAGAGGAGCCCTTGAATTCTGCCCCCAGGTACTGAACGCTCATGGGGGCCAAGGGAGAGGTTCCCTGGTGTATCACCATCCCAGTGGAGATCTCATGTTCTTTACAGGGACATCCATTTTGGGAGGCTAACACTCGCGCCACTCCGGCTACCGCTTATCGCTCTCCATGAAATCCTTCTCAGGCAGTAAATTTTACAGTGTCCCGGCAGCCTGATTTACAGTGAGCATGTTATTGCCCACTTCTCTGTGTGGGTACAAAAAAACGTCTGCACCCGATAAGTGTCATGGGTCACACACAGGTTGACCAAAACTAAATCTTTTGTGACTTATGCGTTGACCCTTGCAAAACTCGTGCAACAGAATGACCCTGCTTAGCTAACACACAAAAAAAACATTAAAAATCTTATTAACCAATTTAGTCCTGTTCACACAATAAGAAATGATCAGACCTCTAGAATGCATTGTAAATATGGTATATGAGTCAACATGCATCTTATTATACTTTATTTGTTATACTTTTTGAAGGTTACATTGGTCTTCACAGAAGCATACATTGGGGAATACATTTGTATGCAACCTTCTGTTTTTTCTCTGGCCTGTTCTTCAACATTTACAAACTCACATAATCTCAACAGATGAGTAATAGACTATTAGCCAAAATTGTGGAAACACTTACAATTTTTAGTGTTTGCAGAACTTTATTCGACTGCTGCTCCAGCTACTCATTTAATTGTCCAGTGTACGATATTTCAGAAACATCGCACACTGGACGATCAAATAACTAACTGGAGCAACAGCAGAATAAGGTTCTGCAATCTCTAAGAATTAGAAGTGCTTCCACAATTGTGGCCACTAGAGTGTCTTCAAATTGTTCAAAATGAAATATTTTGTGAGTTGCTTTATAGGAGGCTAATGATAGTATTACGTGATCGCCTCGCTCCGCCATCTTTGTGCATTTTTAGTAATGGTAATGCAGTACTCCAAGCATGTCAAGTCAA
The DNA here is from genome assembly GCA_019775895.2 of Stomatorhinus ivindoensis. Lineage (NCBI taxonomy): Eukaryota > Metazoa > Chordata > Actinopteri > Osteoglossiformes > Mormyridae > Stomatorhinus > Stomatorhinus ivindoensis. The sequence continues at coordinate 9,300,040 of JABFEB020000079.1, forward strand.
CCAGGGCTTTAGTCTCACTCGAGTAATTTTCAGTACATTGCATACAGAGACACAAAGTAACGTTATATAAAACAGTGTAAAAAAAGGAAAATAAATAAACTGAAATAAAAACAAAAGATATAAAGAGAAAACGGATATTACTGGCTCTGACCCATGCACAAATACCCAAGAAATAGAGCAGCATTTTACGCACAGCACAGCACTAAACAAAATGCTATCCTCTTCTCCATGTTATTTTTCTGTGTTTTAGCTGAGATTTTATACAATTCTACTGCTAACTTCCATTGCCAAACTATTAAGTTACTGCATTTAAAACTCTTATTACCAAATATAACATATTTAATCACATATCTATTTGATTATGTGGAAAGTTCAAATAAAATGCAGGTGACACTATATTTATTGATGGAATACTGGGGTTAGACACTAGGATTAGAGCTAATGTATTTAGCAATTGGACAGTTTGTGGAAGGAAAATTAACAAAAAAAAGTCCTGACTCAAAAGCAACAAGAGTGTGCCAGAACTATGGATTGATAACCATCTTTAAAGATGAGTTTGTTAGAAAAGCTTATTAATCTTCAGTTAAGACGTGGGAGGCAAAAAAATAAAAAAATAAAAAAATCCAAAATATAAAAGCCGAGAAGTTGGCAGCTGAGCTACATTTCAGCCAGCAAAG
>JABFEB020000079.1:9317321-9327863 GCA_019775895.2 Stomatorhinus ivindoensis
TCCAGGTAACACCCTCCCTGCCATTAACCCAGGGCTGTGTATCTGTGAGCCCAGGTCTACACCCTCCCTGCCATTAACCCAGAGCTGTGGATCTGTGAGCTCAGGTCTGCACCCTCCCTGCCATTAACCCAGAGCTGTGGATCTGTGAGCTCAGGTCTGCACCCTCCCTGCCATTAACCCAGGGCTGTGGATCTGTGAGCTCAGGTCTGCACCCTCCCTGCCATTAACCCAGGGCTGTGGGTGCTGGTATCCACCCTCCTTTGCAATTAGGCCTAAACTGTGAACATGCAAACCCTTACTGTCCTCCATCTCTTTAACCTGTGTAATCCACTTCATTTAAATACATCTGTTTAAGAGCTTTATTAATTCAGGGAATGTTTTATCCACAGGTGCCTAGATCATCATTCTAAAACTACAGGGTATTTTAAGTGCCGTAAGTAAAGACACATTGATGAAGTGACAGCACCTCTAGATATCTGAGAAATTACCAGTCAGAAACAAGCGCTCTTCTCCTTAGGCGTCTGACAAAAACCGCTGGCAGCGGGACGAACAGCACGATCCCTCCAAGACATAAATCAGAATACCGTGCACTGATTCCAAATTACATGGCTGAAGTTTTAGAAGCTCGGGGAAGTAGGTGACTTGGCCCTTTAGCTAAAACTTTTCGGAAGACCCCCCACGCCCTCCAGCCCTGCATACCCCACCCTGCATCAATGACAGAGACCTGCTGGGACACCTGGAGGTTATGGGTGCTGGTGATTCATAAGAGTAGCATGCCCACAATTCCAAGTGGCTGGCTGGATGCACCCCACAGAACATGAAAGCGGACAAGACAACAGTGCTTACTTGTTCATTCCTATCTTAGCACCAGCTGTGTTTGATTTCAGACAAACATGTGATTTTCCTCATTAATCTCAGAAGCACTGGAACATCTGGGAATTTGCATCAAACCTATTTTTTTCCCTCTTCATGGAATCCTTCCTCAATCCCAATAATAGTATTCATCTTGAATATGTCTAAAATATTGAAAAAAAAAATAACATGCTGGATTCAATGTCCACTCAAGACAATATATATCTATTACATATTTGTTAAGGGGAAGTAATCTATTTCTTACCTATTGTTTTGGGGAATTAATCAGATAGGTGACATATTTAACTGAACCAACTGATTTATACCACTAGGAAATCTGATGTAAAGTGTTGATGAGCAAATTTCCGAAACACAAAGAAAATTTCTGTGGATTCTTAGGCGTTTTGCAAAATGTAATGAAAGCTCTACGTTGAATTACAGGAGGGATAATAGAGTTTGGGTCTGATACTGTAACATATGATGAGGAAGCTAGACTTACATTTACATTTACAGCATTTGGCAGACGCTCTTAGCCAGAGCGACTTACATAAGTGCTTTAAGACTCTACAATGAATATTTCCCGATACTAGCTCAATAAAACCAAGACTATGTATACCATCGACATAATACTCTGTTGGAAAAGTGCAGTTTTTTTTTTTAGGAAAAGAGCTCAGATTTTAGGTCACTGTCTCATCTAAAAAAAATGACAAAAAATGGACTGAATGAGTTTTGTAAATTTGTTCTATTTTACGTTGTGGACCTTAAACATCCACCACCGACTGTTCCTCTATGGCGCTGACATCAATGGGAACAACTGCTCAGCTCCTGGCTTTCTCTCACACATGGAAGGAGACCCAGTGAAGGTAACAGGCTGAGAACGGGGCAGGAGTTGAGTGGATGGCTTTTCACAGGTGCAAAATCAGCTTTTACTCTTTAAAAGTTAACACCCACCCAGTCAGCAACCCTGGCAGATGAAAGGCCGGTGACACTCAAGCCCTTCAAAGCAACTGGCGTGTCACTGCAGATCAATATAGTACCCATGTGTTACATTTGGTGTTTGTGTGAAGTCCGAAGCAGGTTCACGGGACAGCAGGTTCACCCCTCAGGACACATTGCATAGTCGTTATATGTGATAAAGAAAAGATATGGAACTACAGCTCTGGCTCTTATTAAAGAAGGAAGAATGATGCATCTCTGTACAGTAAAATGTCAATGTTCCCCCCAGAAAACAGGCTTTTAGAGAATTGTAACAGCAGCAAGATCCCATCTAACCTGCATTTTAATGTTTGTGTTGGGCTTCTAGCTACATGTTTCTGGACATAATGCATCATATTATAGCGAGGACTGAAATAATAAAATGGAGTAATAACTTAACTATTTCAGTCTCAGCTCCTTACCGAAAAATCAGGTAAGGAAAATTGACACAGCGGCTGCCGAGTGACCCCGTAGGCCGCACGACATTCCGGACACGTCGGTCGGAACTTGCCCGAGTGACATCACAGTATACACAGTGACATCACAGGGAAGGGAACACCGAGAATGGCGATTGTTCGATAATTAGACGGCCGTGTGACGTTAGGACAGCCTCCTGCTCCAGGCCGGCAAAGGGCGGTCTGGGGGAAGGGGATCCCTTCAGGGTGCAAGGGACAAGTTAGTTCATTAAGTGCTCTAATCACTTACACTGTACACTGCCTCACTGCAGTGGTTGAAAGCACTTGAGAGTCAGTGGAGGTCAATAACATGCTGTTGGCCTTCATTCCATGACCCTTCCAGCCAAGCCAGGAAACACACACTGTTATTAATATTAGAATCTGCCTCCATTCCTCCGCTATACACTCAAACACAGACACACAGGGCTGCAGTCATTTGTAAGGGGTCTCACTTTTCACTGAAATACCACAGCATTTGAACTGCAAATAATACTGCCAGAATGCAGTGGGCTTTTCCCAATGGCTGCAGGCTGTTGTCATGTGCATAACGCTCTCCAGTCCTATATAAATGCAAATGCCCGGTGATTCATCCGTCATCCGAAAGACAAAGAGCAGGTACTGACGCTAGCGGTAGACCTGTAGCGCTAATTAACAGAGCCAGACTAATGAGCGTGTCCCGTCACACCCCCGACCTCTGCCTAGACGCGTGGCAAGAAAACTCAAAACATTTTAAATACACTTCCTGCATTTTTATTTAAATTGTGTAAAAACCAAAAACTGCTAGGGCATCCAATAATTCATTCAAGTCTGCCTCTCACGTCTCTCACACAGTGCAGATACACACCTCTCAGTCACGCAATACATTCAAATATATAAAAATATAAATGGGGAAAAAAAATATTTCGGAACAATACATAATCGCCGAATCTCAGTAAGGCACTTGATGTAGTATTGCTTTGGAGTGCTCTTAAACAGTCGTTGCATTATGGCTGAGCAACAAGTTTAAATACTTTCACTCTTTAAAAAATAGAGGAAAACCCCTCACTTCTTGCACACGTCCCCTATACAGCAATGGCTTCAGATACTCCTTAAGGTCCAGATCCGTTGGCGCCTCCGTGGACCGTGCAGGGCATCTACTGTGCAATGGTTGCAAGGTGCTGATGGAGATTTGGTATCGGCGGGCAATCCGGAGGTCCAGTCGGCAGGCGGCGCGTGACGCTTACCGCGAGAAGCCCGTTTGTACACGTACAGTATGACCAATGTAGGCACTTAGCATTATTCAAAAAACACTGATTGCTTCACAACGTGAAAAAAAAAGAACAACGCTGTTTAAATGAAATGAAGGAGACAGCTGATATTTGCAAAAAAAATAAAAATAATAAAAATAATTAAAATACCATTGAAATATATAGATTTGGCTTTTCAGTCACAGAGAGTCTGCGTATAGTAGCACGGCTCCACTCTGGCCCGTCTCAGTGTGCTACGCAACAGCCAGATTCCTCATGTTTGTGCAGGAGAGACATTCTGGAGAAGGTTTTGGAACAGTTCTTGCATTGGTACTTTTTCACGTCGGAATGAGTCTGTAGGTGTGCCCTGAGGTTGGACCTGTCGGCGAATGCGCGGCTGCAGTGTGGACAGGAAAAGGGCTTCTCTCCTGTGGGACAAATCGAGCAGGAACAGCGCATTAATGACAGAACCCCGTCGAGCACTTCTGCAAGCAGCCACATAGCGTCCCGACTCAACTAGCTGTCAACATGCCCTCGGGCTCCTGAAATCAGATCTCTTCAGTGCTCCATACAATAACTGAACTGCTAAAATAACTGAAACTTGCACCCAATCCTACCATTATGTACTTACTATACAGTACCACCAATCAGGCCACCCAATTTCCGTTTCACTTAACTAACTTTTGGATCACTTTAAGAAACCAAACCAGATTCTCAATGCATTCCTCGAAACCTGCTATTGGGTGTAAGAGGTGGTTGCATAAAGCGCATAGTCTTGGATTTCGTTGACCTGATTTTAATAAGCGCTTACCCGTATGCGTCCGGATGTGTCCTTGCAGCAGCCAGGGTCTGGAGAAAGCTTTGCCGCAGATCTTGCATACACAGGGCAGCGTGTGCGTCCTGATGTGCATCTTCAAGGCCCCCAGACTCACGTACTCCTTTTCACAGTATTTGCAGCTGAAGGACTTCCTCGCCTGCGCATCGCAGTGCAGTTGCTTGTGCTTGAGCAGCCCGGAGTACGTGGAGTACGACTTGCTGCACAGGGCGCACTGGAACTTCTCGGCTTCGGCGGCGTGCGGCTCGGACAGCTTCGGGTGCAGCCGCTCATCTTCGTCGCTGCCCGGGCTCTCGGAGCCGCTCTGGGCTTTGGAGGACGTGTCGGACAGCGGAGGGGGGCTCAGGCGGCCGAGGGACGACGGGTATGCGGAGATCGGAGACAGATCGCTAGGCAGCGGGGAGAGGGGCAGGCTGCTGGTAGTCCATACCGTGATGGGATTGTACGCTACCGAGCTCAGGATCTCTGGCTGGGGGATGGCGGGCGCCGGGAACGACTTGTACAGATATGGCGAAATAAACACTAAACAGAAAAAAGAAAACACACAATGAGCAACATAACATTAACATGTGACACTGTTTAAAACCGTACAACAGGTTTCGGAGGCTATAACTTTGAAATTAATCTTAACATGAAGTTAAAACACACGTTGTCAAAGATCAGAAAAACATACTACGTAATAATATTCCGATAAAGAAATTTCAAATCGTCTTCAAAGACACTAGCAACGTTGTAACATTCGGAAATTAACAAAAAGGAAACTGCATTGTTACTTGGGACCATTAATAACAAGTTACATTAAACTAAGGAAACTTGCAGCGCCTCTGGTTTAACTTCTTAAAACAAGAAAAAAAAACTTTGCCTTTACCTGTTGTACTGTCGAGTTCACTGTAATTTGGTTTCTTAGCTGAGTTAAAATGTTTCTTAACAAGAAAAGAGCGCGGCATCTTGAGGGAAAAAATGCACACACACAGACACACACAGGGCAGCGATTGAGGGAAAACTGCTTTATAAATATAACGGTCCCAGCCCAGTGTGCGAGAGCGACAAATCACTGCAGGCGCGCCGCTTCCTATTGCATAGTCCGGGGGAGGAAGGCAGACAAGTGCAGCGCTGCAGCGGCGGGACGGCCGAGTGCAGTTTAGTGCGGTAAATAGTCTTAGTCAGGTGCAGGGGCGGGGCCACGGCTGCCTTATTTACATATCAATCCGGCCTCGATCCAATTAAAACGACGCGTTTCTGACGTCGGGCGTCGGGGGGCGGGGCTTAGGGTCCACCTTCTGGCGAGACAGGTGTTTGTCAAAGAAGACTTTGGGGCGGATGGCGGTGTTGGGACTTGTTGGAGGGAAGCGCGCTTATCATCGGGGAGGCAATGCCGGGGGGGGGGGCACCTTGTGGAATAATAGGACCGTGCGAGAGAAGTGATCAGCAAAAAAGGACGTGACATCTCGCGAGTCGGCGCTGTCGTCGCCACGTGGGACGCTGGAATAACTTGTGACGCGGGTTGTCTGCAAAACAAAGTAAAAATATGTAGTTGAAAAATGTTACACTTGCAGATTTTTCTCTGATGCCACAATTAACAAGATTAATTAACGTTTTAATAATGTAAAGTAATACTGTACATACAAAGGAAAAGATGCAATTTATAAATTCAGCATGCACCAGGCTTCGTAAAATTTCCGATTAATTAGCTGCTGACGTGGTAATTTCTTCTGTTTTACAACTGCAGTACTTTTAATAAATCTCCTGCCATGCGTGTCCGCTTGCCTATTCAGAGTTATTTGCAAAGGGAAACATCTCGTTTACAATGAGAAGTGCACAAGAATAACATCAACAGGTTTGCATGCAAGAAAGAATTCAGTAACACTAAAATAATCAGCAACATTTAGACCGTCATATCTTCTATATAGAATAATCATTCATTAGGTGACGACTGGGGGAAATATAATACTTTATGTACCTTTATTCTATTTCGGCGTCCCCTTGCTTACAGGTGGCGCGTGGGTTTCAACATAGGTCGTAATTCCCCCGGTTCTCCTTGGCTGGGAAGGAGTGCTCTCTGCCGCCCCCCAGTGTGCAGCCTGCAGAACGGCCCAGTGCATGATCTTTACACTTACGTGTTTAGCAATTAACACGAATAGAGGACAGCGACGCCTATGGGTGTGCAATGAAAAACGTCATGAAGACGTTACTCAGTTTTTATTTAATGAGTATCCTTGTCATTACTTTGCATTATGTACAACAGAATAGCATTATAACATTCATAATTACACTGTAATATTTATTATACCCGTCTTTATTATGCAAAATTACCTAAGAGAGCCCAAGTTTTGAAAACTATGGCCAACGTAATTTATTCTTGTGTTATAGCGCCATCTGTCGGGATAAGTATTTTTTTCCTAGGTTGTGTAGCTTTTGCAGTTTTGAGTAAGTTTTCTAAAAGATACTTAGAATTAATAGTTTTTCGAAGCTTGGGTTTAACATAAATTTCAGCAAGGTAGGCTTATATTAAATAACGTTGCAGTCCAATTAGATGTAAGCTCGTGCTTGTGATCCTAAACAGGCATATTTTATTTCCAGAATGAGTTACTTTTTGCGTCATTCAGTAAGTAACTTAATCTGAAAACGATACAATTTTAATGCAACTATACGGATCGACAATAATAAGCGATAAGCTTTGTGAGTCCCTTTACGAAACGTATCCCGTAACTAATAATGCTAAAGCATTTAAGCTATGTGCATGATTATGATAATAAGATATAATAGGGGGAAAACAAACTATTTCTTCATCTTTATTAATTTATTAACATAACATATAGGCCTACAATATAACAATACAATGTCGTCGGAAATTCAAAAAGGATTGTAATACGTTCTGGTATCAAAAAATAACTTAACTTTTAAGTTAGAACTCTGTAAATTTTTACGTTTGCGCAAGTGTCATGCTGAAAGGTGGCTTTTCTTTCAAGTGTTAAACAATTTAAAAGCTTGTCCCATGATATTTTCTTATATCCCGCACAATCCATTCATTACTTCCCCCCATTCGAACATCTTGCCATTGACAAGACGCCGAAAGGAAGGATCCCCTCCGTCAGCAGGCTTCACCGTAATGATCTATGTTTCGGGAGTCAGTGACTGCTTGTAGTGTGCCACAGTCAGAGCTCAGAATTGTGGCCACAGATCTCCATTTCTAGAGAACCTTTCCCCCACATCGTAACTGGCTCACTCTCATTCCTCCTGCAAACTCCAGCTGTGCGATCACGTGGTTATTTTACAGCGATAGCTCGTTTCTTGCCATCCCGTTCTACCAGCTAGTCCTATGCTGCGCTCCCAGTAATGTCAGCTGGTTTACATTTCGACTTCTCCTTGGTCTCCTTCACCAGTCTACTTCTTCAGCCGCCGGCATTTGAAGGATGGCCGTGCGGTAGGCAGGGTCTGGATGGTGCGATTCCGCTTCCACTTTTCAGTCCTCAGTCATTAATCATTAGGCATCAGTCATGCTGTCTGTGATGCCCGCATAAGCTCATTTTGTTTTGCAAGCTTTCCTTACTGTGCGCACTTTTTTCTTTTGCCTGCCCTTCAGTCTTCGCTTCCAACAACGTATAATGCCAGTTTAGTGCCCAGCTCTGGTCTCCAAACAAACCGTGTTTTTTATTTAGAAGGTCCTTTTTATGAAGCACAGCTGGTGATTTTTATGAAACGACACATTTCTGAGAGGAAGCCCGTGTGTGTGTCGCGGTCGATGTGGTTAGGGCACCCTGAGTTTTATGAGGAAGGTTCAGTCTGTCGCTACTAAGCAGCGTTTTTTCAGTTGTAGTGAAATTTTTTCCAGAAAAAGCTTGCTACAATCTTTAATATTTAAATACTAGTACTTGAATTATAATGTCTATAATTACATTACCCATTTTCATAAATAGGTAATTTCCTGTTTTAAATATTTACTTTTATGCATTTTACAAATGCATGCAAGTATTATGCATTATAAATCTTCATAGTTTAATAAATGTAAGATGGAAACGTAATGGCACATTGTCTTTATAAAGACAGAGTGAAACAACAGTATTGAAATAAAGTGATCAACCTGTTTCGGTCAGATAAAGTTACTACAGTTATTTAATAGCCAGAAACACAAAGCATGCATTTTACAGCATTAAACACATGGGCAGTATTTTGTAAAAATCATAGTCAAAGCAAACACTAAAACCTCATAAAATCTGCAGCATGACCTGAATATTGCTGTCCACCAACTGCTTGATTAATGACAGAGTTGGAGCAGAAATGCAGAAATTACAGACCTACCAACTAAGACAGAATGCAATATTTGCTTCCAAAATTCTACCTACAAAGATTTGCCTTTGAATAGGATTGCTTTTGTAGATGAAGCACACAGGCTTTGTTAAATGTTAAATATTTTCCCATGATTAAGATGTTGAATTTATTGTGTTATTTCCATTCATTAAAATTCAGCTGTGACGGATGGGGTTGTGGTTGGGGTTAAAGACTTTCTAAGTTATCCAGAAAAGAAAATCGAGAAAGGGCAAAATATTGTAAGACTCTCAAAGCCTCATAATCAACCAAATCGCTTAATTCCTAATCCTTTTGACAGGATCGCCTTGTTTTGATCATTATCTAATGTCTAAGCATACACATGCTATATAACCAGCGATGCACCATATCATCTTGTCAGTGCATGTGTTCATGTTTACGATACTTGTGTAATGCTTGTACTTTGATTTGGATAAAAGTTTCTGGCAAATAAATAAAACTTTGTGTAAACAGAACATGGCGATCTCTGCGGGGTTTGCTGGACAGCCTGCGTAAATACCACCAAGATCAGTCATTAGGCAGTGTGGCAGACAGTCATAAATCATCTGGTGCCTTTTTGAAAAGAATTCTTCAACAAATGACAAGATGACAGGAGGAATAGTACATACAGTATACACAGTGTAAAAATCTTAGACTGTCAAGGAAATTGTTTTAGGCTATTTATAATCATGTATATTCGCTCAAAAAAATTAAGTGAATGAATTAACAGCAATGTAATAAAAAAGTAGCAATAATTTCTTACGTTTTGGAAAAAAGTTGCCAATATCTTGGTGGATGGCTAGAAGATGATCGTTGTGACGCTTTTTATGAGTACCATTTGTATAAGAATCTATGAACACATTCATTACACATTATAATGCATTCATAAAGCATTATAAACCTGGCTATGAATATTTATAAAAAGGCATAACACATTATAGCCATGTTTATTGTGAATTATGAATACTTTATGAAGCTCTCATCTAAAATGCACTATACATACCTTCATAATGCAGTACAAAGCAGCCTTAATTGTTATACTGACTATTATAATGCATTATAAAGGTATCTACAGCTTCATTGGAGCTTATGAAGTATTATAATCAGCGCTGTAATGGTGCAGCTGTAATTCATCCATCTCTTGTATTTTCATCTCTTTGACCGTGAACACTGACTAATGGTGTTACTCTCATCTGTTTCCAGAAACGTTATTTTATCAACATATCTTATTTTTCAGCACGGAAGACAGTCAATATTCCTGCTACATTTTACCCCACCTGTATCAAAAGGTATAGCCTCACGTCCATGAACACTGATTCAGAAAAGACGCCTTTCTCTAACTGCTTCATATGCAGTTAAATTTTGTTTTGAAACTTTGTCAATACTCGGCAAACGTACACTGTTTACCTTTACAAAAATATTCCGGTTGCTAGTGATTACGTTCTGAATGGCTTTCAGTCATATTGCATTGTTGGCAGTGACCATACTGACAATGGTAGCCTCTCACTCAGCTGTGAACGTTTTTCCCCCTGCAACCAGAGCGTGGTTAGTTTTATTTGTATAAACACTACACTTTAATCTGCATTTTTAAAATTTGAAGTACACTGGCGATCTGTACGTACAGTGTAGCACATGCCAAGGTAATATATCACCTGTTATCACATTTCAATGTTCTTATTATTGAGGTCATGGCTGACCCATTGAAATTTGGCTAGATTCCCTGGTCAGTTTCTCTCATTGGAAAACCATGATTTATGACTTAATAATTATAGCCTGGGTTTGATTGGGAAGGTCTATGATCTCACCAGAACAAATCCATACACCCATCCATCACCGAAGGGCTTATCCCAAACGTGGTGATTGGGGGGGGGGGGGGGGGGGCAACCCAAATGGG
>JABFEB020000079.1:9331129-9343954 GCA_019775895.2 Stomatorhinus ivindoensis
AGGAGAGGTAGAGGCAGAGGAAGGAGAGGTAGAGGCAGAGGAAGGAGGGCTAGAGGCAGAGGAAGGAGAGGTAGAGGGCACGAAAGAATAATCTCCAATGATCTGAGAGCCGGTTTGATTCATCAGATCATCAATCAGGCCTAACAGGGACTGGATGAACAATTTCATTCCAGTGTTTCAGGAGGCAAAGTACATAAATGTTGACTGTAAATGTGAATGCATAAAGCAGGAATATGCATATATGTTTTAGCATGTAGCGTAACACAGAACAAATAAACATACTGAATATTCTGCATTACAACCGTGTATGTTCCAATAGCTTTGATGCTAGATACAATGGAATCAGATTTGTTCCTTAGAATTGAGGAATATGAACTTTATGATAAAAGGGATGAATATTTACATGCAAGGTGTTTGTTGTCAATGTCATGGTCATTGAGCGCAACACCATAAGCAGATTGAATTACTCAGAATATCAGCATGGTTTTTATCTGAGCCTTGACAGATTTGCTTCTGACAATATCCAGTATGCACCTTTAAATTTTATAGGTCTACCCAGAAAAGTGGTGACGTGATGTGAAATATCTTTAAAATAACAATACCAATATAAATGCTAAATAAATTGATTCTAAGCTTTTTATATGGAATTGTTTGCATTACTGTACTCTAAAGGAGTGACTCAGTTGCAAATTTTATTTGTAAATAAACCATCATTAACATTAGCAATTATACTGTCTGACTTCGGATTTTTTGCAGTCAAACACTTTGAATTTAATCAGATTTTTATGTCTGTTGCTCAGCATTATAGAAGTCATACCTGGGGTTCATTATACATGCAATATTCAGGTATAAAAACATTTATCATTCTAAATCAAAGCACATCTAAGCAGAGTTAGCTTAGTGAAGCACCAGACCCGATCCTGGATGATATAGATTTCTGCTGCAGTAGTCGACTTCACACTGTTGTAGTCAGAGTCAAAAGCTTTTGCAATGACCTAAAATGAACATTTCAAAGCCCCTCTGTCCGTGCGCAGTGGACAGAACTTCTTAATTGCTTTCAGAAAGATAGATCAGCAATTATAGAAAGTCTTTGATTAATGCTGACAGTGGGTTATTGCGGTGTCTTTAATACTCAAGCTTTGGGCTTTGCTTGATCCGCCATTATATTTATATGCTGGACACACACATGCACACACGCACACGCACACACACGCACACACTTTGTAGGCAATTTAGAGACACCATTTAACCTGAGTACCTGGAGGAAAGGCATGGAGAGCATGGGGGAGCATGGGGGGGGGCATGCAAACACACAATCAGGGGCAGATAGCAAAGCCACTTCACAGGAATAGTGAAGCCTCAGTGATGCTCACTAACAATGGCCATTTGGAGCTTTGGCCCCCTGCTGGCCGCAGACAGTCACTACACTGGACAACGGGAGGCCCCAAAGTGCCTTTTTGAATGGGACCCTTAAGCATTTCCTACTCAAAATAACATTCCTTATTAAAATATGCAAAAATACTTTTAAAAGGCATCATAAAATGCAAATACTATAATGAGCTACAGCTGCAGGAAACAGGCACAGCACAGATATACTAAAGACGAAGTTTATAGGCCAGCTTGCCCATGCAGGTATTATGCCATAAAGACATAAAACATGTTACATATAGCAGTTATGTGATATATATATATATATATATATATATATATATATGTTCAGTGCATGTCCTCCTTGCAGTTTTGGTACAGTAACTGCCTTGTTCTGTACGTTTCGTCTTCGTCCATTAAATCCCAGGTCCACGGGAACAGTGCGCATTTCTTAGGAAGACGTCACGACGTCGCCTTACACTGCAGTGAGCGCAGCATCGCTGCTCTACCCCGGAGCACGCCGGTCGCCAAGGAGCCGGACTCGCAGCTAATTAGGCTACGCCGCTAAAGGAGTCGCCCCGTTTAAAATCTGCCTGTGATTGTGGCTGGCTGTAGGTCAGCCTCATTCACCATCTTACTCGTGAAGATGACTGCCTTTGTCCTCTGCTTCTCAATTAACTTTGCCGTCACCCTGTAATTACAGAGGAGTAGGGAGTGTTCGGATGAACCAGCCTGGGAGTGGATTGATTACCGCAACACAGATTTAGCTCTTTCCGAGCTCCTGTGGTGCGTTTGAAGGAGATACCTGCTTCCCCGGTTCCCGTAGAAGGACAGCCCTTAAAGTGGCTATATAACAAGGCAGCACCACAAACAACTGAATGTACAGTAAGGTGCAAAAGTCCTATGCAGTCACATAAAATGATGTTTAAAAGATCATTATGTTGGTGTAGAACTATAGTATCATGTCTATCGAAGTGTGTGAGCTTAGCCGTTTCAAAACCTCTCCCAAAGTTACCACAGCATCGTGCAACAACTGTCCATTTCACCAGTGTATTTTTTGACACGACCACCAGGACACTCTGTGTAGATAATCAGTATCTCGTTCAGCTATTTAACAAATCAAGCTAATTAATTAATTAAGATGAGGAGAGGTCCAGTAACTTGATGGAGAACAGATGGAATTCATGTTCATTTTAATTGTGTTACTGTTAATTTGCATATATTATAATGTTAAATTGTTTTTTTTTTCTGAGCAAATATACACGTACTACCAAGATAAATAGGCATACATTTTTCTTTGACTACCTAAGACTTTTGCACAGTACTGTATTATGTTGTTAAACATATTCTATGTTTACAGTTGTCTAGCATGCATTTTTAGCATTCTTACCATTTTTAACATTCATTTGCCAGTGCTAACAACATTTTTAATACAATTTTTTCCTGAAGAAACTCAGGCCAAATACTGTCCTCAGTGGTAGAATACTTTGACCTCACCTGGAACCGAGACAGTAAACTGGAGGATGTGAGCCTATATCTGTGAGCACCGTGCTCCCCGCCGACCTACAAATAATGATATAACCCCAATGTGACTCTCCATCTGCAGCTCTGAAAGAATTTGTGTCACCTCTCAGGTCAGTGAACCTTTCACATAAGGGAATAATGTAGACAGCAGATGGCCCTGGTGAAATAAACACACAAATGCTTTTATTTTATGACTAATCAGAGGGCTCAAAACTCAGGAGTAACATTAAAAATTCATCTAACCAGCTTCGGTAATTCTTCAGCTATATATAAATGGCAATGGATAAAATGATCGATTCTGAAAGACAGTACACATGCGTACACTACAAAAGACGGGCTTCGCCAGCTATATGTGTACGTGCATGGATGATACAATGATATCAATGTGTTGTTGACTTTTTACTTGTGAGCGCAATTCATCTCAGCTCCCTTAGTCCGCATTATGTCTGCATATGTGTTGCATTGAACTGATGTCTATAGGACATTCAGGCTAGAACCCTTTGCTTGCTGTGATGACGAAAGTGGGCAGTCGCTTCATTGGTTACTGACCCAGCATCCGGTTAGTTACTGGTATTTTTAATTGGACCCTGGAAATCCCAGTTTGGGGGTCTGAATCACTTTCTTCCATGTCAATGCTGGTGATACTGGGATTATCTTCTGTATATGACTCGAGAGACACGTTGAATTGATACTGGAAAATAAAATGATTCAATTTTGAATCCGGCAATGATGTCCCCTCTCAGTTTATCGTAATTCTCTGTTAATAGACACAAACATCAATGGGTTTAGTTTAAGGGGATTCAGTAAGATTTGTCAGTGTTTACGGTAGCAACGCACTGCACCAAATGTTTATGGTTATATGAAAACCCTAACTTACAGCAAGTGGTAAGTTGTCATATATAGTCAAGAGTTACTCAATGACAGGGATGTATTCTGATAAATCTGTCGAGAAGTGATTCTGTCTAGTGCAAACACTGTAGAGTGTACTTTCACAAAACTAAATGGAGTAGCCTGCTACCCACCTAGGCTAAAGTACTTTATAAATAGAAAGAGTGCGCTCTAAAATAACATAAAAAGTACAGTATAGCAAATGCATAAACCAGTTACACAGTTATTATCATTATGAAGTATTATGTACTGTACATAATTATATGTGCTACAGTTTTATATGACTGGCAGTGCAGCAGGCTTATTTGCATCAGCAGAAGTACGTGAGTAATGTGTTGCACTATGATGTCACCAGGCAATAGGATTTTTTCAGCCCCATTATAATCTTATGGGACCACTGTTGTATATGTGGTCCGTTATTCACCGAAACGTCATTATGCTGCGCATGACTGTATTTAACTATTATGTAACTCACCAGGAATTTCTCAGTCTATCTGCTTTTCCGGTTTTTTTTTGTTGCTTCTTTTATAAATGAGACTTTATGCCTAGAAACTGACAAGAAGGTGTCTCACGAGGCTCCTGAGTGCAAATGCAAAAAGCCGCCAAGCAGAGTGAATTCAGGCCTTTTAGATTAGGAACTTAAACAGGCAGATAACTTGGCAATAAGATCCTGAGACAGAATCCATGTAGGACAACAAACTAGGTGCCAGAGGCAAATTCAAAGTCCACAAACGTTTTCAGACAGAGATGCTTCCCCACAGGGGGACGACATTAAACACAGGTAGACTGACGAGTCCCAAAATAAGTTCATCACATTTGAAGTCCACGGGAATCCAGTACTAGCTAGGGTTAGGGTAATCATATAAGGCGAACTCACTAGTCACTACTACTGCAAGTGTGTTCATGGGACTGAAGTTTCCAGAAGGCTAATGCTCCCGTTTGCTCCTTAGGACCCCCTGGTGACCATGGGGTCTCGCTGAAGATGCGACAGAAGGTTGTGGGTCACTATTCTATCATTCTTTGCTTAGGCTGTAGGAATGTTGCTCATCAAATGCATAGGATGTAACAATAAGTACGTGTGGCAGGTGTCCTTATCCAGCTGTGGAATTTGCTGAGGAGACAAGCTAGAAGGCCACATATAATCTAAAAATAAGCTTGGGAAACAGGAGGAATGCATTTCCGTCAGAAAATGGAGCAGATATGACTTCAAACTGTGATTTTTCACACAACACAAAAACATTTTTTTTTACAAATATGTGGTTGATAATAATAAATTGGTTATAATACTGGGTGAATTTCTCTTCAAATTTTAAAAATAAAATACAATAACTGTGAAACACAAACACAACCTTTGTATCTTTTCACCTGGTTAAATTAGACAAGGATGCCTCTCAGGATGTTGTGAGGTAATATGAAACAAATTAACTGAGATCTTTGTACCCAGATGAGACCCAGTACTACTCGCACAATCACTGTCTACAAGAACATATATGAAACAGATGTCAGCAAAGCGGTCTGTTTGTACAAGCTGTCAAAATCCTTTTAATGTCTAATCTGATATCAAGGCAAACTTTGAATTATTATGTACCATTACAAACAATTACTAAGTTAAGTGGATCAAAGTGTTTTTTCCTGTTAAAATGGAATGATCTTGGAATGAAAAACGGCAGATTATTATAGCAGGCAGAAAAGTAAAAGCATGAATATTTTGTCTCTGATAAACGGACAGGGGAGCCAGTTTCAGGCAGCACATGGACACATCTGGCTTATCCTGAGGCTGCGTCAGCCAGGGTTTGTCTACCAGACCAGGCAACACGGAGTCTGAGAACAGATCGAGGCATCTTATTCCAGAAGCTGCAGCAGGCTGACAGTATTATTTTCTCCGTCACCAAGAGGTGTCGCTATCTTTGCTGTAAACGGTTCACTATTTTCACATAAGGATGAAATAGTCCCAAGATATTTTTATAGTACATCGATTGTTCATGCATAGTCTTTATCCAAGTGCCAACACATTTGAAAGATGAAGATGCTTAACCCAAAGCAGCATTTAACACAGCTGGGAGAAAAAGCTGCCGTCGAAAGGAAGCTTTCGCATGTTTGATTTCTGTAAACTGAGGGCCTTGTTGCCCCCGAGACAAAACGATTGAACATCTATTGACGGGGTCAGGAAGTGAGCTGTCAAATTATATTTTCGCACAGTTACAGACTAAGCAGAGGCTTTCAGTTGTGATTCACAAAAAGAAGTACAATGTAATGTTGTGAAAGTGTGCTGTACAAATAAAATTGGATAGAATTTAATTGAAATTTTGAAGCGAAGAGCTGCTTAGTCGGAAATCAATAAATGACAGTATAAAGCTAAAGGGACATGTGCTCCGTGGTAGAGCAGGACTGAGCGGCCGAGCTGGGAGGGCCAGGCCTTGGCAGGCAGGCTGCGGACAGCACTGCTTCTGTGAAGGGGGGGGGAATAATGCACCTTTGGCACTGGTTCAGAGAAAATAGAAGGGAGAATTTCACATGCGGCAGACATTCGTCACTGCATCGTTAATCAGCTGCCACTTTGCCGCAAATGCTGGAAATTAAAAAAATGTGAAGTCTGTAGCGGTGAAAAGCATCGATTTTATCAGATCTGTGGGCCTCGAAACACTGCCAGTCCTTGATTGTATGGAGGAAATCCAGAAATGTTATGGAGATCTGCAGTCCCCCCCCCTGAAAAATGATGGCTTATACAACAAAATTGTCTTTTCTCGTTGAGTTGAGAAAGGAAGTGGAAGCATTACGTTTCTCAGTGTTGTGATCCAGAAACAGTGATGAATTTAGTTGGTATCGCTCAAAAGCCTAATCCCCATAACAGGAAGTACTGGGGCCAATCTTTGTAAGGAAATCTTTTGGTTTGTTTGTCACAAGGCTAAGTGTATGGAAAAGCTAAGATTCTTACAAAAGGTACATCTGTTAAAGACAGTACAACATCCATCCATCCACACATCCATCCATCCTCCGGGTACATATGTGGCTGAGGCTATTTCAGCCAGCACAGGCCTGGGTTCGATCTGCATAGGAGGGCTGCTCATTACAGCAGACATATTCACACACGACATGAGTAAACCATGACGATGTGTGTAAGGGGGCGTGGCGCAAAGCGGAGGCCACTAACCAAGTCAGAATCGATTATTTCCATATAACCACACATCGCAAAGCGGTCTATCCTGGATATACCACGGCTAATGTACCAAAAACTAATATGAACTAGCCACTGGTTATTTTTTTAGAAACGTGTCTCTTAGCATTTATTAATATCCCAATGTGCTCTTAAAAATGTAGCCCCTATACGGACAGAACGTCTGGTCAGACTGCTCACTGGAAACTACAAGTCTATCCAGCCACCATAGAAACGGTCAGCATACAGGCTTGGTATACCGCAACCTTCATAATACAAGGAGAATTTAAACACACAGGATTGCAATTATATCTTTGTGGGGACTCTCCAGTCATTTCTATGGGGAAAACTCTAATCAGAATATGACGACCTTAAGCCCTACCCAGCCTTAACCATAGCCGTAAGTAACCATACAAAATATGAGACTTATGGCATTTTTAGTTTTTTGACAGCATTCCCAGATCTTTGTGGGGATCTGAAAAATAACCCACACACACAAAGCGAAGGTGGGATGCAAACCCCAAAACCTGGATGTATGAGGAAATAAAGCTGCCCACTGAACCACCGTGCTTCTGAACCTTGCACCTGCGGGTTTCAGTACTTCAGCTCTTGGCAGATAATTGCTGACCCCATGTCTGTGAATGTGACAGGGCTCCAGGTGACACGCAACTGCAAGAGTGACTTCATGGCCAAAATCAGAGAAGATAATGGAAAACAAGACATGACTTTGGCAGTTTGTTATAGACGTGGGGCACGGCACCAGGTGGGAAACGGAAGGTGACGACCCACTTGCGGTTCCGAGACAAAGAGGGCTTTATTAAAGAAATCGGACATGGTCAAACTACAAAACAAAAAGACGATGAAGGAATCTGGAAACAAGCAGGGGGGGGGAAAAAAAACAGCAAAACTAAGTAAAACCACAGGGAATAGATCTGATCAGGAGGACAGAGGACCAAACATACCGCAACATTTGCAACAGCAAAGAAGGAGCAGAGCAAAGGCAAGCGCTTAAATAGACAAATCAGGACAGGGGTGACTCATCGACACAATTAACCAATGAGCACAGTGCAGGGAAACGGGGCACAGGTGGAGACACTTAACAGTTAACAAGCACAGAAACTGGGGAACTTTAACAAATACCAAAACTAGGAAACATTAACTACATACTGGGAAATAAGCACTACAAACTTTCACACTCACCTGAGGGCGGACACTAGGAGAGACTAGGAGCACAAACACAAGCAGAACAGAATTAAACTGGACACAAAAGGATAAACAAAACCATAGAAATCAGAAACCCAGTAAACCACTCAAAGGAGGTCGGTCTCGAAGCCATGACTGCAGTGTTATGGACTTAGTACCACGCACTCAACCTACTGAACTATGTGGCTGCACCAGGGAAGAAGGAAAACACAATAGGGACTAGTACGAAGACAGAGGGAACAGGATGACCAGCGACAGCTGCTGGCTAAACAGGGACTGAGCACATACGTCAGACCTAGAGAATCGTTTCCCTCAGTGCCAAAACTGCTTCTGTTTATAACCTTACATTTGTACTGAATGCTGTTCAAGGGAACCCATGCTCATTATTCTCCATTTAACCTGCGATTCTAGTTTACTCATGTTGCAAAAAAAAATATGTGCAACCCTTAAATTAACAGCAAAACTGTGACTGTGAATTACTGTGAATTAATCATTTGTGTATAGACAGGAATCACATGAGTTGAGGTGACAAAATACCTTGAAAGAAATAATAACTACATAGGCTGGTCATGCAGTCCATCTAGAGAATAGATCACCTATTGATGAAAGCAATTATCCCTTCATATGATAACAGCTCCACATACTGCACAGTATAATACCAGTAAAAATGTCTACGTTTTACTTTTACACATTTTTAACATAACATACGTGCCAAAGTAATGTTCAAGAAATAGTTTCTAAATCTTGGATTCCTCAAAAGAGTCACCATTTCTCTGAACAGGATCTTTGAAATATAATGTCTTTAGTTTCTATATCTCAGCAGGAAATTTGCCAGCATCTCGTCAACAGGTCTTCTGCTTGAACTGTACTTCACTTTTGTTCTTCTACAGATAGTTCCTGCATAATTTTG
The DNA here is from genome assembly GCA_019775895.2 of Stomatorhinus ivindoensis. Lineage (NCBI taxonomy): Eukaryota > Metazoa > Chordata > Actinopteri > Osteoglossiformes > Mormyridae > Stomatorhinus > Stomatorhinus ivindoensis. Next base: position 9,340,177 of record JABFEB020000079.1, read on the forward strand.
AGGTGTGCTTTGGGTCATTATGGTGATGCATGAAGGATTGTGAAATCTGTGAAATTTTAATGAACTGGCATTGAACTATGGTATCATACCCATGATGATTGAAATGGTTTTGTTAAAAAAAAAAGATCAAATCTCTCATGAAATACAGGAACTGTCATGACTGATTAAGGAAAATGACATCAGTAGGTAACTGACATTTAGTTACTGCTTAATTAATACATTAAGTAAACCTCTAGTACTACGCTATTTGTGCCCCTTAAGTAAAGTGTCATCGGTGTTAGAAAAATCCAAGGCAATATATATTAAGGACACTGGGATGTTGCAGAATAAGCATTATGTCTGAATATATACCAGTCTGTTTGCAGAGAAGGGATCTGATGAATGTGAGGCAAATTGGTATCATTTACTGTTTGACATGAAGTTCACTTATGAAGAACAGATGTCCTTCTTGTATGTACAAGATGTTCAAGGAGACTTGAGCTTGACGTAAAAGACGACAAGATGGATTTCATCGCGGTTGATGATGAAGGTGACTTAGGAGTGACACCGGAGATGGAAGCTCACTGGCCACTGCGCAGTGGTGGAGTTTGTTGGCCAGAAGGGTGGACTAACCATATGTGCTGCTATCAATCAGCGACGCCTTGTCAATTCTTGGGTCATATTTGCTTTGGGTAAACAAGTATGATTGATGTGATGTTTGTGAAGCCCTCCGACAAGCTAACATATGGTAATAATTGCAGGCGAGCATGGGTCTTAATCAGTGGGGCAGATTTTAATACAGATGTTTGCACCCTTTCAGATTTGTTTATTAGCCTCATCTTTTGCCAGCAGTTATTTGCCAGTATTTAAAGTCTATGTTAGCTTTCCATTATGCAGTCTCTGGTAGTCAGTTAATGTTCATCCCAATCAATTGTGGCAATCGTGATTCTTCAAGAACATTATGCATCTGTAATATCTCACTAACATCGGTCTCCAAAATATGTCATTTCCTAAACTAATCAACGTCACAATTACAAATTGCCGCGATAATTTTGCCAGCTTTTTGTTTTCGCCATATGTTTCAATAGCTAAATATTGTAATCGCCAATGGTTGGCAGGGTATAGTCGTTCCAGGATGTTAGTACGATTGTCAGTCTTGTCCACCCTCGACCTTCTCATGAACCTGCAATCCAACAGCTGTGGTTAATTCATGTTTGGCGTGTAACCAAATGCTTTAGAGTCCATTGCTAAGTCATGTTTGGTTTTATAAGAGTTTATACAAATTTCGAGTGATGGATCATTTGATTTGACCTTGTCTTTGGTCTGGAGTTTGCTTATTGTGTCATGGTACAACAAGCTAATCTCTAGCTACGGTTTGCACAGTGATGCTTTTCTGCTTTACTCTTTGTATCTATGACTTGCTTAATGAAAATTCTACTCCTCTGTACCAAAGAGAAACCTCAGGGTATTCTTCAATGAAGTCTTCGCTAGGATATGAGGTCCTTCGCTAGAAGTACACTGATAGCCCAGTTTTGATTTACCTGAACTGAGACAATATTATGATACTAGAAACATTATAGATGTGTAGCCTGGAACTTAAACCTGGGAAATACAAAGTTCAATGCAAGGGAACACCCATTATCATTGTGGGGACCGTCCATTTATTATCACGGGCAACACTTTAAACCCAATGACAGCTTAACCCCCAACCAGCCCTAATCAAATACAAGTCTTTTGGCATTTTTAGTTTTTAGATTGTACTCCCAGATTTTTATAAAATCAAGAAATGGTCCCCACAACATCAAAATAACAGGTTTTGATCTCATTGTGGGTACACACACACAACACACACACACACACGCACACATACACACACACACTCACAGAGAGGGGTGGGATGCTACAGTGCTACCCACTGAGGTATTGTGCCACTCTTGAATGTACGTCGCCTGCTATATTTTGCATGATCAAACTGGATGCAGGCAGTTTCTCCCGCTATCCTGGGAGCACCGTTCTGTGCATTCAGGAACATCATAGACCCTCACGGGCCAGTTTCCGCCTCATTTTTCAAAAGCTGTACGGGGGCTACATTGCAAAAATCAAATCACTTTGCCTTTGCCTCAAACGGCTTGGATGTTTCCTGGACCGGATTTTCTGCATATTGAAAAGCAAAACACCACATAAACTACCTATGATTTCCCTGACACTGTCAGCTGTAGTAGAACGCACTGTGCTAGCAGGACATGCTAGTTATGATGCGTGGTTGTTAATCCATTAATCAGAGTAATAACAATTGAACGTTAAGGGAATGGTGCCTCAGGATAATACGCATAGCACACACATAAAAGAATGTTACTAATATGCATCAGAAATCTCTACCTATCTCCTCCCTGTCATGGCCCTAACAAGCCATGCCATAATCACACCCAGATGCCTCTCGTTAGTTGCCTCGTTAGGCTTGTTTCCCTGTCTGGTCACTGACACCAAACCCTCTTGCTGCCTATGCGCTTCCTTGTTCTACTTCTCCTGCTTTGTGATCCCTAGCAATTCCATTTATTCCCGATGTCTGCGCTTTGACTTCAATAAACCCCTTTTGTTTTGCCACAATGCCTGCCCCCAAGTCACATCTTGAGTGGAGGCTAAATCCTGCCGTGTGGACGGTTGCCCCAGGCCAGAGCGCTCTCCATGCGAGCAGGGGAGACACTGGCAGGGCATACCACAGATGAGGCTGAGGAGGTCCGGTGTTGCATGGGAGAGATGCAATGGCTGATCGAACGTGAAGCCGCTCGGCCTGCTGCTTTTCCGAAGCATGAAGCCGCTCGGCCTGCTGCCTTTCCGAAGCATGAAGCCGCTCGGCCTGCTTCCTTTCCGAAGCATGAAGCCGCTCGGCCTGCTGACTTTCCGAAGCATGAAGCCGCTCGGCCTGCTGCCTTTCCGAAGCATGAAGCCGCTCGGCCTGCTGACTTTCCGAAGCATGAAGCCGCTCGGCCTGCTGCCTTTCCTAAGCAAGAAGCCGCTCAGCCTGCCCCTCGGACTGTTGTGGTCCCCGCAGCAGGTCTCCAGAGCCCAGCCCAGAAAGGACTACCACTCATCTCAAGCCTTCAGATTGTGGCCCAAAGGGGCCCACTCTGCCTATCCTTGCCTCTGCTGCACCTCCAGAGCTCGTCCTCCCTTCTGTTGTACCCCCAGAGGCCACGGTCCAGGATTCTGGCCCAGACGGGTCAACTCCACCCAACTCCCCATTTCCCGGCCCTGGGGCATATACTCCCTGGTCACAGCCAACATGGCTTCCCTCCAGGTGTCCTGGCATCTCCCAGCTTTCTACCAGGTGTCCCAGAATCACCCTACTTGCCTCCAGGCTTCAGTCTTACCTCCTGATGTCCCTTCAGCTCCAGCTTCACCTCCTGATATCCTACTGGCACCATCCATGACAGCCCCCTCGACTCATGTCCGCCTTAAAAAATTTAGCAGGACATGTTTTCTGCTGTGACCATGAGTGGCGCTATTGCGCTATGACCCTGCAATTCCCTCGGTGCCCTCCTGCCCTGCTGTCTCCTCGCACCCTCCTGCCCTTCTGTCTCCTTGATGTCCTCCTGCCCTGCTGTCTTCTCGGCGCCCTCCTGTCTTGTTGTCTCCGCCCTTCGGCCCTGCTGTCTCCTTACACCCTCCTGCCCTCCTGTCTCCTCGGCACCTTCCTGCCCTGCTGTCTCCTAGCACACTCCCGCCCTCCTGTCTCCTCGGCGCCCTCCTGCCCTGCTGTCTCCTCGCACACTCCTGCCCTGCTGTCTCCTAAGCACCT
>JABFEB020000079.1:9344054-9357291 GCA_019775895.2 Stomatorhinus ivindoensis
TCCTGCCCTCCTGTCTCCTCGCACACTCCCGCCCTCCTGTCTCCTCGGCGCCCTCGTGCCCTGCTGTCTCCTCGCACACTCCCACCCTCCTGTCTCCTCGGCGCCCTCCTGCCCTGCTGTCTCCTCTCACCCTCCTGCCCTCCTGTCTCCTCGGCGCCCTCCTGTCTCCTCGGCGCCCTCCTGTCTCTTCGGCGCCCTCCTGCCCTCCTGTCTCCTTGCACCCTCCTGCCCTCCTGTCTCCTCGCACACTCCCGCCCTCCTGTCTCCTTGGCGCCCTCCTGCCCTGCTGTCTCCTCGCACACTCCCGCCCTCCTGTCTCCTCGGCGCCCTCCTGTCTCCTTGCACCCTCCTGCCCTCCTGTCTCCTCGCACACTCCCGCCCTCCTGTCTCCTCGGCGCCCTCCTGCCCTGCTGTCTCCTCGCACACTCCCGCCCTCCTGTCTCCTCGGTGCCCTCCTGTCTCCTCGGCACCCTCCTGTCTCCTCGCACCCTCCTGTCTTGTTGTCTCCGCCCTTCGGCCCTGCTGTCTCCTTGATGTCTTCCAGCCTCATTGGCTCTCTGAGGCCCTTAGGGCCCTGCAGTCTGGATGGCTCTCACATTATCGGGGATCAGGCCCAGATGGACCCACGTCCCACATCGAACTCCCCGGATATTCCCTGTTCCCTCTAGTCATGACTAGGTCCCTGTCCCAATACCTTCTCCTGCTTGTTTTGCCCCAGCCTGTGACCTCCTATGTTTCCTTCCTGTTCTGTTGTCCCACACCTGTTGTATTGTGTGTCCCTTCTACTGTCCCTTTGGTCCCTGGCTTTGCCTTTGTCTATTCCATGCCCCTAGTTGTGCCATGTGTCTTGTCCTGTGTTCCTGATCCTGCCCATTTTGTGTCCTCTGGCCTGGTGTGTATGCCCTGGTGCTTGGTTCCATTGAACTGGCCCTGCCGTGTGAGGTGAGGGAGATAGGTGTGTGGATACTGTCATATTCCTGCAGGTCTCCTCCCTATCATGGCCCTAACAAGCCACACCTACCCCCCTCATCCTGCTTCTCATTCCTAACCCTCTTGTGGAAATCACTCCCAGCTGCCTCTCGTTTGTTCCCTGGCTAGTTCCTGGTTAATATATATATATATATGTGTGCTTCCTAGTCCTGTGTTCCCCAGTAATGTTCCAATTCTCTTGTTACCGGCACCTTTCCTTGTTCCACTCCGTTTTGTGATCCCTGGCAATCCTATTCATTTCCAGTCTCTGTTCTTTGCGTTCAATAAACCCCCTTTTGTTTTGCCACAGTGGCTGCCCTCGAGTCATTTGCCCCGTGAGTCATGATTGACTTTTGCCAATGAAATCTGAATAGAGGTGCATAGTGACATCGATATTACATAGACTGGAATGTGGTGCGGCACTGTCAATAGAGGCACATTCATTAACAGGGTAATTGCAGATTTGAAAAGATGACCAAAACAGTGCTATCCTATGCTCACAACATTTTTAGGGCAACCCCCCCCCCTCCCCCCCAGGCTGACCATGTCAATGGAGGTATGCTGTTTCAGCCCCTCTGGGAAAATGGCTGTCATCCTGTGTTTTCACATTGGTGAGGGCTTGATATGGAGTATGCACTGAATGAACATAGATTACAGAGACAGAAATCTCCCTGCCTTCTTGCATTGCTAAGGAACACTCTCTGTTAATCATCCCTGTAGACTTTTCTGGAAGTGGAAATTTCTTTTTCCCATCAAGACAGGAGCGTTAAAATCCACTCCACTGTAATGTCACTGTATGCCAGATATTACATCATAAATACAACATCTACAGTTATAGAATCCTATTCTTCTGCTGTCAAAGCATAGATACACAAAACATTCATCTTGTGGCCATGTCACAAGATGCCTGAACTAAAGAGAGCAATATAAACATCACCCAGCTTGTATTTCATAGCATATCAAAACCAGCTTTTGTTGTAAATTTTATTAATATACCCTATTGGAAAAAAGTGAGAAATGGTACTTTTATGATATTACAATCTGATTCACGAACAAGACGTGGACTAATGGATTTAAAATGTATATATATATATATATATATATTGCATGGTGCCTGGTAATAAAGCATTACAATTTTGATAAATGACACTGTCCTGACTGCTCAAAATGATTTAACATTTAGTGAAACTTAAACTTTAAATGTTTAAAATCATACAGATTTCCCCTTGATTTAAATTAAGGATAAACGTTGCTGATTCTGGTATCTGAGATGTCTACTCAATTTATTTAAAAGTAACTCTCCAATAATATTCTGTAATACATGAATCTATTTATTTAGTTTATTAAATACATTAGTATGTTATCAAAGAAGCAATTAACTGCACATAATTATAGCAATGGTCACTAATTGTGCAGTAATAATTTGATAACTATATGCAATATTCTTAAGCTGTGGCCTATCAGATATGCAAAGTATAAAAATGTACATATAATATTGCTTTCTGAACATAATACTGCTTAGAAACTGTAGATAACTGCTGCACACTCTACTTTTAAGAGAATAAGCTGAAAGTTCCACCAGAATGTTATTAAATGTTACAGAATACTTTTAATGTATCTCTGTACTCTTTGTATCCAAGGTTAAGCTGAAATGTAAATTAAAATATCTACTTTTTATTATGGCAACGTGGAGTTTTCAGGGTATACTGCAGAACTTTACTACAGGTTTGACCTCAATCCATTCCAGCTTTTGCATAAACTCCCATTAATTGTCCCAATTTGTGTTTTTTTTTTAAATAACTCCATTTCTTTATTAATAGAATTGTTTGTTAAAACAAGAATTAGCAAAAAAAAAAAAAATGAAAAGAACAACCCTATTATGGCTAAACCTGTTACCTCAGAGTTACTACAAACCAATTACACCGTCCATTCTCTTGATTTACAGTGTTGTGTACCATCCATTACAAGTCTAGTAACTGGGACTGAATCTGGGACATTAAGAGAAGCGGAGGCAGAAACATCCTCAGCTGAAATATGTCAGATTGAAATAGTTTTTGCTGCTTTGATTCATTGCAAGATGCAAAGAGACTGATGTCAGCAAGCAAACGTGAGGGATGGAAGATGACAATGCTTTTAAATAATAATAATAATAATAATAATAATAATAATAATGCACAAACAAATTATAGCAAATGTTACACAAATATACTATCAGGTGATTTGACTGTTTTTAGACAGGGCATTTAAAAGTGACGATAAATAGCTAAAATTCTCAGCAGGAAGGGGAGGTGTGGTTCTGTTGCGCTTATCGCTGCTGCCTTAGGCCTTTAGAAACAGTAGCCTGTACTACGAAGCGGTTACTGGCTTATCGGGGTAACTTGTCGGATTTAAGGTACCACCATTTAAATGGACTTCATATTCGTTCACTTACATTTTGCCCAGACTACCATAAATCCGACAAGTAACCCCGATAAGCCAGTAACCCTGCTTCATAGTACAGGCTACTGGTGTGGGATTTGCGTGTTCTTCCCATTTCATCATGAGGATTCACCCAGGCAATTCAAAAGCACGTTAAGTTGAACTGGAGTTGCAATGTGTTGGTGCCCCATCCTGGGTTATTCTTTGACTTGCACCCACTACCCTGCATTGGACAAACGGATGGATGGTCCCTTAATACAGAGGTCAAATGAACAGTAGCATTACATGATTTAGATTTGCTGCCCACACAAATCTTTGTTTTGCTTTTGACTTAATAAGACGAGTAGTATAACATATTCCTAAAAGAAAGTCAGTTTGTGCCAAAAATATCAGCTTCTATAACTTTGTACTATAGATCATCGACTGCCGAATATAATAACGTGGATGAGTCATATAACGCATCAGCCGGTCATGCGACCCCCCTCACATGGGGCTGTAGAACGTTGGAAGGCATGTGAGACACGGACCCCCAGGGAGGGGTACAGTACAGCAGAAGGTGTGAGCATACAACCCAAACATGGCTTCAGCAGAGCAGCACCTATGGGCAAAAGGGAACAATGATCTGCATTAGTCATCCATTATGTTTAACACTGGATGGAGCCTTCTGCCAAAACAATTTTACTGTCAAACTGTGATGCGCATATTTTCTTATTTTTAACGTACCTCCGTGGACTACCTGGTGCACGCTCTCTCCAGCATGCTCATATATAATCTTTGAATACATTTAGGAGTCTTTTTTTTCTATTTTCAACCCAGATAAATCGTCAGGAGGCAAAGCTGAACCCTCTTTGCTCAATGGCAGTCAAAGCGGGCGGCTAGCCTGAGTCGCTTCCTGTCACATTCTGTCAGGTCACTGCATGTCATCTTTTTTTGCCTGTGAATTGACAGACCCCTTTCAGAATTAATAGATGGTACACTCCTTTGGCTGACCTTGCTAGTATTTTATTCATTGGGACAAATTACATGTGTCATATTCCTGGTAACACCACACTGCATTTTGAATTCTTATGTGACTCTGTATTCATGAAAATAGCAATGAGTGTCTCCCTATGTCAAGTATTCTTCATAAAAAGATATCTAAAAAATATCTAGTGAAGCCTTGGATATAGTGGATTTAGCCAGGTTTAGATTAGAAAGTCTTATGAAAATAAAGAATACAAACAAATAAATTAATATAAATAACAGGAATTGAAATGCATGCTCAGTTATTATATAATGATGAATGAATTCAGGTTTATTAATTTGAATATGCAGGATTCCACTTTATAGTGTAAATCGGGAGCATGCACAATATAAACCTGAGTATGTACATGCACATGTTAATGTACGTGCATGCACAATATAAACCTGAGTATGTACATGTACGTGTTAATGTACGTGCATGTACAATATAAACCTGAGTATGTACATGCACATGTTAATGTACGTGCATGCAAGTTCATGCATCTGTATGGCAATGTGTTCACACGTGTTCTCCAGAGTGAGTCATGAGTCTGATTTCTTCTGATCTCTTCGGTGTGCGCTGGCCTTGAGTGCTGATCCAGTCACATAATGATGGTTATTTCTTGTTTACACAATGTACTAGTTATGTGAGTCATGCACTCACTTTACAAATCTGTATTCAGAGTCAGTTCTGTGCCATTACCTTCCACTAGTGACAAGAGATCGGAGAGGAGGGAGATGGTAAGAAGAAAATCTGTTAAATAATAATAAAAGCTGCTGTAACAGTGATCATTGTAAGTAAAGTAAGCACAGGTAAAGACTGAGACACTATAGAAACCATTTAAATGAAAAATCCCACTAAAATCACAAATACCGATGCTGCCAAAGCCCTTACCAGGTTCTAGTCCTGTTTCATTGTTTGGGCACTATTTGGACTGTTTTGCAAAACATAGTTACATGTTTGTTACATTGTAGAATGTAAGAATATGTGATAGGATCTCACATACAGTCCTTTTGCAGTGCTGTAAAATGACCACATACGCTGCGGACTTACCTTATGGGATCTGTCACTGAGGATTTTTCACTCTGACATCTCCAGGTGCTGTGGGTCATCTTGAAATGCCACTTATGTTGAACATTGTCATAATGGTATTATGCCATCTGTTCATGAACAGTACCTTAGAAAGATGTTTAGAGGTAGTGGTGTGGAATTTGTAATTGGAGGCAATACTACTGTGCTGTCCAGGTCAAATATAAAAGATAAATACTGATGGGTGACAAACAGCCATGACTGAACAATGTAGCTCCTTGTTCATCAAGATAGTCCATAAGTCGATAAGGTTTTGGATTTTGTGCATAAGATGTAGTCTGTTGTAATATTGCACATTTAAACTTTAAGCTTCATTAAATGTTAAATTGCAAATAGAGTGAGGCAGAAATTGCAAGTTAATATGAATAGATGCATCTGCTAAGAAACAGTATGTCCTGTGGAGATGGACGTGAAGGATGCTGTCCGCGACCCGCGATCTGGAAGAACACACTTTTTAGTCATGGAGTAACTGCATCAGGCTGGACCAATGAGGCTCTGAGCATGCACCCCACCCCCAAATCTCGACCAATGAGGCTCTGAGCATGCACCCCACCCCCAAATTGAACTAGTGAGGTTTTCAGCATGTCCCTCCCCCTCTAGGCTCGACCAATGAGGCTCTGAGCATGCACCCCCCTCCTCAGACTAGACCAATGTGGTTCTCAGCTCCCCTCTCAAAGCTGTTGCGTTGTTTATCCTAGTCAAATAAAATAAGAACCATTACATATTATGCTAATACATTGTTTTATAATGTTTTTTAATTGCAATCAAAATCACCTTGATTTCTACTGCAAGAACAAGCTTTTGCCTCCACGCATATGCCAGTCCAGGTGAGGAATGAAGTTTGCTGTTATGTCAGTGATGTCACATCAATAAGCAATCACTGTTGCAAAATAAAGCACTAATTTCACCCTAGGCTGGAATTGTACATTACATTGTTTATTATAATGTCTGGTCATCCATAAAATTAAGAAAAAGATGCCATCCAAATATGACATTCAAAGCAGCCAGCCTAAAACCAGCAAGAGTACAGCAAGAGTAGGGATGGAGTATCTGCCCCAGCGCCATGTCTGTGTGTCCCTCCACAGCCCCAAAACACGCCAATCAAGGTCAACTGGAGTTTTCCGTAGGTGTGAATATATGTGTGACTGCTGTGTGTGTGTGTGTGTGTGTGTGGGCCAAGTATACAGACCAAATGTCAATGACCAAATGTGGTAGAAACCAGTTATTTCGCCGTTGTGGGGACCATTTGTTTCGGTCCCCACAAGGGAAAATTCAATTTCATAAAAATTTCCGACTGCAATCAAGAAAACTGAAAATGCCAAACAACTTGTATTTGGTCAAGGTTAGGGCTGGGTAGGTGCTAAGGCTGTCATTGTTGGGATTAGAGTTTCGACTGGACAGTCTCCACAAATATATAAGCACTAATTATGTTTATATTATGTCGTGGGGATCAAATGTTCCCCACAATGTAGTCAAATTTTGACATTGTGGGGACCATCCTGGGTTATCCCTGACCTTGCACCTGCTGTTCTGGACTCCTGTCACCCTGCATGGCTCCTATGAGTTGCGTATGTTCTTTCTCCAACAGCAAGCCGCATGATGTCATGTGCTGGGCTTATGTCGGGGTGACCAAGATGTCCCCCACAGCAGGCGTGCTAAAGGCCATTCCGCAAGCTATTCTCTATTCTGGAATCTACATGTACCTTGGATCAGCTTCCCCGCCACGTTTGACCTGGCTGGAGTTTCAAAATGCCGGAGAGTGCAATGGCAGGGCATGCAAACTCTGCTAAAATATAATTGTTAGCCCATTTAATCATGATCTTTAGGTAGCAGTTGTATGGCCCAATTTATTCATCCTTCTGACAAGTTGTTCCTCGTAGATCCAGATGGTGTTAGACACTGAGCAGATGTGCAGCTGGAGATATTAGGTGGAATCTACAAGGTGCAAAGAGCACAGGAATATGAAAGTTGAATGCTTCAAGGCACATCTGTGGTCGGCACTGTTCCCATGCCAGGATTTTAGGGTGCAAGGACAGCCATGAATACTGAACAGCTGATAGAAAGTGAGGATTGCAAATATAAAAACCCAGTACAGAAAAACAATCTGATGGTGACACAAACACAGACATTTTCCTGGGTGAATTCATCAATTACTGTATACTGCAGTTTGCGCGGGGAAATGCTAATGCACTTTGTTGAGAGCATCAGCTGTGCAGTAAACATTTTCATGTAATTTTTCAGTTTAATGCTGTGTTCGGCCATAGATAACAAAGCTGAAATGTTTAAGAACCGGAAGCAACAGTTTGTAAAGCAATTTCCAGTTGCGGGAGACAATCTTAAGGATCATACGCCTGCCGCAGAATTTTATGGCATGATTTGTAGAGACATTCTGTAAACAGGTAATGAAATTTCCCAGCTACTGCTTGAGGAAAAATTGACATCATTTGGAACTGCCTGACCTTTGTCTCGTATCCAGTCTAGACAGAGTATTATAGAGTAATTGTAGATTAGTTTATGACTCCAGTACACAATTGGATGGACTAACTGCTGCAAGTCATACCAGTGATCGAAATGTGATCCCTAAGATCTCTAACGAAATATCTGTAGCACGCATCTCATCAGAGGTCTCAGTACGAACTGACCCATCTGTGTCTGCAGTTTGTATTTAATACTCGGGCGGAGTAACTCTCCTGTTATTACGGTCTTCCTCACCACATACCTAAGTCAGCTGTGTTCTGACTCTGTTCTTATCACTCAGTGTGAACATACATCAGTTGTCTGTATTACGTGTGTTTTAGTGTACACAGATCTGGGGCACCCCGAAGCCTTCTTTATGTTACATCGTTTGTAAGTTCCGTGTGCGGTTCTGTGACTTAGGCCTCCGTACCTGGTTCCAGTCCCAAGGTTGGCAGAATGATTCCACCCCTGGCTCCGTAAGCTCAGTTTCTCCAGGGATTGTCTCACCCTGCTTTCTGGCTGCATGTTGCTTTGGATAAAAGCATCTGTTTCATATGCAACGTAAGCTTGATCTTTTTTAATGCATACAATCTTCCGCAAACCCCAGGCACAGCTAGCAGACTTACATCGCCATCTTTGCTAAGATCTCCAGACATCAGGGACTGGCTTACGATACCTATTGTATTAATGTTTCCCTCACAAAAACATGCTGTAACTGGAGTGTCCCAGTTGACAATAACAGTTATTCAAACCCCAAAATAAGCCATGCTGAAACAAGCACAGTATATTATGCAGATCGCTACCTCATTTCCTTGAGCATTCTCCTCTGTCCCTTTGCCTTCGGGAGACCTGCCCTCAGATCCTCCAGAAACAGTGGTGAACAAAAAGGACCATAGGACTTCCAGCAGGAAAGGCCAGGGGTGAATCTCAATATACGTACTCGACGGCACTGGTGTTCTCATGTACTCATTATACGTCGCGTTCTGTTGCCGAAGACCAGTTCCAAAACTAAGAACACGAGTACAGAGGATGGCAAAAATCCACAGATGCTGGTCTCGCCCTCCCCTAAACATTAAGGATCCACCGGTTGCACCCTTGCCGAACTAGACTAATCCCATGATTCACTGTGCCCCAAGTTTGAAGGCAAGTTAGCAAGACCGGTCTTGCAAAGACCACAGGTACGGTCTTCGCGTTCTCAGTAGTGAGATTCACCCCAGAGGATAACCTCTGTATCACTGTTACCGCGGCTCCTGTCTTGTGCGTCAGCCTACGCTCAAACGTTCAAATCCAATGAAGCTATGGGAGAAAAGGACGATGGTCGCGGACTTTACTGACATAAACAGCAGGGGATAAAATCTGGTGCCTTTATGCCGCAGTACGGGGGCTCGAATGAATATCCATCCAAAAAATAACTCACTGGTTCAGTTGAAACTCTGAATAGGAACCAGCTGTACAGTTGATTTGCATATGAAATGTTCCCCCTCCCCTCTTGTTTGACTGAAATGTACCCCGATGGGATACGGCAGAAGAAATCAGAGCAGGGAGAGATGATTCATCATGTTAATTACAAGTGAAGAATTCAGTGTAATATTACTTAATGGAATCCACTTTGTTGGGAAAGAGACACAATTAAGAACGACCTCAAGGATTCAGTTCGCCAATTTAAAGGTGCCAACTTTCCAAATACATGTTTAGTAGGATGAAAAAATTGTTTGAAAGTTGGGGAAATTAATATATTACTTTTTTGAGGAAAGTGTTGTTGCTCGGTCAGCTTATCCCGGGCTGTTTAGTATAAATACATGAATGACGGCTGTTGAAATGAGTCACAGACTCTGTTTGTTATACTGCATTTAGAGAGTATTGACACCAGCTATGCGTTTGATGCTTTTTATAAGCACTACCCTCCTAGTCTGATCTCCTCTCGTTAACCTCTCGTTAATCTGACTGACAGCTGTGAGCTATAACCAGTATAGCGTGAGCTGTCTGCTTGTTAACATTTTGTTGGCAGTAAATGTGTAAATTTCCAGCTGAAAGACGACTTTATGCACCCCAACCACTGCAGCTGGAGATACATAGCAGCTCAGGCTGAAGGTAGATATCTACATTTCATAGCACATAGCTAGACATAGCTAACATGGAGAACATTCTGCTGATTAAATCTTCTACTGTTCCGTTTAAGGGTTTAAAGCTTATTCTGATTCCCATCCATCCATCCACTGACTAAACGTGTTTCGGTTATCATCCATCCATCCATCCATCCATCCATCCACCCACTGACTAAACGTGGTTCAGTTATCATCCATCCATCCATCCATCCACTGACTAAACTTGTTCTGGTTCCCATCCAGCCATCCATCCATTCATCCATCCACCCACTGACTAAACGTGGTTCAGTTATCATCCATCCATCCATCCACTGACTAAACTTGTTCTGGTTCCCATCCATCCATCCATCCATCCATCCATCCATCCATCCATGCATCCATCCATCCATCCATTCATCCATCCATCCATCCATCCACTGATTAAACTTGTTCTGGTACCCATCCATCCATCCATCCATCCATCTATCTTTCAACTGCTCATTCTAGACAGGATTATGGAGTGCAGGGGTGCAGCCATTCAGCACGCCGGGTCTCAGACAGAGGAGTACCTGGGTGGCACGCCAGTCTAACACAGGCACAAATTCATGCACCTTTTATCCTGTATACAAGGTATGAAGCCCTGACAAGCTTGTCATGAAACACTAAGTCCTTCCATTAATCAGGGAGTGTGACTCTCTGTTACTGTGTGCCGTCTCGCACGGGAGACCCCTGCCACCACTTATTGTTTTTCCCCATACCTGATTGGTTTATCTGACTGCAGATGCCATCCCAATACATCTCAAGCAAGCTGCAAATTGTTCCCATTGTTTTTATTGTACTCTGGCCTGTCAGCAGCATTCTTTGACTTGGACCTTGTAGCCTCAGTCTCTCTATTATGCATTTAGCCACCAACAGGGGGCACTGTGTATTTGGAAATTGCTTAGCAACGTGGATTGAAATTAAGATTTTTTTTTAACTTGCTTTTGGTGACCATCTTTTAGCATTTTTATATATTTAGATTTAATGAACAATACTGACATAGAGAAGTGTCACATCTTTTATATTACAGTCTATCAATTTAACTTTAAACTTTACAAAAACTACAATATGACAAAGTTTCTCTTAAGGTATGGACTGGTTGCAATGCAATATTTCATTTTTTATGTATTATGCTGGTTATCAGCTGAAGATCTTGATGGTGAGGAAGCTCATTCACTGACATTATGAAGAACATCCATGACTTATGGATGAAACAAGGACTTTGCACATCTGATCACCACATGCCTGCTGTGATGCGTTTAGGAAGTGTTGAGTGTTTATGTTCAGTGGTGTGGAAGCTGACGAAAAGGGAAGAAGCTCACTCTCTATGGCTGTCTCACAGAATCACTACTGGATCAACTTTTAATGAGGCTTCTGCATTCGGAGGCCAAAGTTGGGGATTATGGACCTTCTATACAATTCTTGAACTCATACAAGGAAAAGGGATCAGTGTAAATTATACTCTCATACTTAACACAGTGTGTATGCATTAGTGTGTGTTTGTATGTATTTACAGTTCAACTGCGGGGCTGGGGAGGCCAGCGTCGCCATGACAGCAATCAAAGCCCCCTGAAACCCCCCTAAATGTGTATGTTACTTGGGTCTGAATTATTATTATTATTGTTTATATATATAGGTATATATGGGATCATTTATTTGTATGTATTTACAGTTCAACTGCGGGGCTGGGGAGGCCAGCGTCGCCATGACAGCAATCAAAGCCCCCTGAAACCCCCCTAAATGTGTATGTTACTTGGGTCTGAATTATTATTATTATTGTTTATATATATAGGTATATATGGGATCATATTTTCTGCTCTGGGAACACAAATGTAGGCACATTTTCTTGAGAGACATGGGTGCACGGGGTGGTCGAGTCACTTCAGTGGGTGAAAAGAATCCTGACTAACTTTAGGTTAAAACAGACAAGTAACTAAAAGATTTTCCTGAAAAGAGACCCAGAAAACATCAATCAGATCTTTATTTTTTAATCTGTATTTTCCATCAGTTCTCTACAACGTAGAAGCTTCCCGCTTCAGGTTTGTTCGGTCACCCTTCTCGTTTATTAGACTGCACCTTAACTGCGGTCGACCTGTTTGTTTTTTTCGCACCTTCCGCAGCTTTCCAGTCGTTTGTCATTCGTTACCAGCCTCAGTTATCGCCAGCAACCTTCACGCCCATAAGGATGCCTCGAAGGCACGGTCTGCACTGCTCCGATATTGTCCCTGCCAAGCCCACTGCTGGCTTTAATCAGCAGCGAGTCACACCCGGCAGAAGGAGTCACGCGGCTCGGATAAACGGCTCCCGCTCCAGGAAAGCAGAGTCATGCGGACTCATGACAGGTATACAGGAAGCGCGGATGCGATCTCCAGCTGGGCCCGGCTGACGCGGCGGGGCAAGCCCAGAGGTGAACATCAGCATCATTTAGGGTCAATAACTACTGCTCTTCAAAGGGTGAGACGGATGAATTAACAGGAGTAGCTACATCTATCTCTCTGCTTTTTATTTTCAACCCCAGTAATCCAAGTCTCGGGGGCACTTCATTAGAATATTTGCGTCTGCATATGCTCCCTCCTGGGGTATTCCGAAGCCATGTTTCGTTTTTGCCAGCTCCTACCTCGTCCTACTTCACATCGCCATCCTCACCCACTCTCTCCTCTTGAGGAGGAAGCCTTCTGATAAAAATAAAACGCCTCTGACTTACTCCCTACATCACACCGGTCTTTTCTTACACCGGTCGGCCTCCTCACGCTCGTCTCCTGTCTTGCTGCTCCCGCCATGTGTGCGCCGGAGGCCTGCTCCGCGTTCTCCTACTCCTGCCGTCCTCAGAGCGTAACCTGCACATCCACATCCATGCCGAAGCCGCGCTTTTGTGGGCTGTTCCCACCCCCAACCCTCACAAAGTACATTTGTATTCACATGCTTAGCAGATGCTTTTGTCCAAAGCACATTGCAGGCAACTACAAACAGCTTAGCCTCTGACTGCGACTGTGGACCATGACTGAGGACCATGACTGAGGGTGATTTGCACATTCCCTGGAAAGCACGATCCTCAGGCTGCATTTTAAGGCTTTTCTGTAGGTTTACGGCTGCCTACTAGCTCTATCTATCTATCTATCTATCTATCTATCTATCTATCGCAAATTTTTCAATTATGGGCCTGAGATATATTATCATA
>JABFEB020000079.1:9378088-9393254 GCA_019775895.2 Stomatorhinus ivindoensis
ACGTGGTCCATATATAATACACGTGGTCCTATCGGTTGCGGGACCATGTAGCTCTTGTTGCTTGATCTGCTAAAGATAATCAACCATAACTATTTAATCACAAACCTGCAAGCCGTCCTGCCAGTCATCTGCATTTTAAAAATGTACACCGATTATGTCATTAAAACAGACCAAAGTATTTCATTTAATGTTTTTTTTTATGTTTTCCGAGGATCTCCTAATGCAAAAACCAAATGAAATATGAGCTCTTTAATGACTTTATGTTACATGTGAAGTGCAAATTATCAATAAAAGGTTATTAAAAAAAACAGATATCACTGATATCAAAAGTCTTTGCTTATATTTTCCTTCTCTCCCATCATAGCTTGACTGACTGTAAACTCCGGCTCTTACCTTGTGGTTCCCTGCTGGAATACTGACTATCCTCCATGTCTACACATCACTGCAATCACCAGCTCATTGTTCATTCCTAGCTCAGGTGTTCGCGTCCTCACAGAGGGCGGTCAAACCTGACCAGGGTCTACACTCAGGTTTTTAGTTTAAATACTTCTTAGTACTTTATGAGAAAGGCCTGAAATGTTGTCTTAGAAGAGAACATACAGAGTATCCCAGGCTCAAATGTATAGTAACTAAATAAAAATCGCAAAGCTACTTTTTAAGAAAAGCAGGCTGGATTTATATTGTCTCTCAAACCGCAACTCTGTTTCAAACCATCCATTTTAATGTAACATCTTAAAGGATCCACTTCACTGCGGCTGTCTATGTTGTTTGCGATCGTACAATTTCCGTGATGTTCTATTCTTCTACTCTAGGGTTAGACAAAGCACTGACTTGTCAGCGTGACGAGTGACTTTGTTCTTCTCTCCTTAGACTGCAGTTCTGTCACTGCTCTAGTGCCCCTGGACTTTACTGCTGTCCAAGTGATCATATACTCTCAGTCAGAATCGCTCATGTTGATATCAGTGTCTTTTCTTTAAGAAATGTCTTCACTCTGCTTAGCTTCTCAATCAATGGGCCATTTAATTGTCAAAACAAAAGCTTCCATCTAACTATCACTGAATGAAAGCCTCTTACAAAGCCTACATGGCTTATTTAACAAGACTGTTACATATATAGGAAAAAAAACAGAGACTGTTTTGTGAATGGTGTTGAGATAAGAGCAACAATTTGATTGATACTATCAAGGACACAAATTGTTTTTATCCATAAGATTAGTTCATAGATTAACTGATTGGAGCATAATAGTTCAGCCCGCAAACTCCCACATTTTCCCAAGCCCACACAGATACAGTGTTTATTTTTCAAACGTCGACATTCCTCCCTATTGGGTTTTCATCACAGCTTAAACCTACATCATCACCTGACTTCAGTTCAACAAAATGCTTCTTCGCAAAGGGGCTCTTTATCATTGGGGGAGAGCACAGATCTGCTATTTCTTCTTATTTTTAAACGCTCCACTGGAGCTTGGAGGATAGCATTTTTAGCAGTGGAACAGTGGGTTTTGCATAACAAAATAAATATTACCACTAGCACAAGCCGCATTACAAACAGCAAAGGCAGAGGACCTTGACGTACAGAGGTGCAGCACGTAAGCCAGGTCAGTGGGTCATCTGGTTGGTCTTTTAGCTCTCAATGCTAATCTGCAGGATCATAAATCGTGCTTGACTCATCTGGAATATAGATACATGTTTTGGCGTGTATAAAAGCACATATTTTGCCGAAGGAAGCCAGCAGAAAGTGTCCGCCACTAGCTTGTCCATGGCTTCAGTTGTATTAATGTCTTTTTATGGAAGACCAGCAACAAAGTTGATCTTACTAATGGGTCTAACAGTACCATCAATACCTAACTACAGATAATATCTCCTAGTAGGGATGTGATATGCAGGGTAACAACTTCTGGACCAATTCTGAGGAAATTCAAATACGGACTATTAAAAGTGTTTAGGGGCCTTGCAATTCTCATTTCTATGGCCCCACTGGACGAGTCTTGTTAGTATCAATGTCTCCAGTCGTTGGCCTAATGCAATTCCTATCACTGTATGCTTGTGATTTTACTGTTGCTCAGAGCAGGATGGGGTTCACTCCGAGTCTAGGTTCCTCTCAAGGTTTCTTCCTGCTAGAGGGAGTTTTCCTTGCCACTGTCGCCTCAGGCTTGCTTGCCGGGGCTTCGGGCCGGTTCCTTGTAAAGTGCTTTGCCACAATGACTGTTGATAAATGCACTATATAAATTAAATTGAATTGAATTGAATTAAATTGAATACTTGTAGGTCGATTTGGACAAAGTGTCCTCTGAAAGAATACAAGTAAATGTAAATGCATTAGCAACTGAATTGCAATAATAAATACCCCCACTGTCATACATTCTTTCTGGGGAGAAAATTCCCCTGACTGGGAAAACTGTCAACCCAGAAGGCCTCTATGGTCTAACAGAAGTATATATCCGGGTGGGATAATTGGAACAATATGTCATTTTCTTAGTGACCTTGTGAAGGAGATATCTGGCACTACAGATGAGCGTTAATGAGTGAGAAATCAGAACACATCTACACCTGTAAAAGAAACAGAGACGTTGAATTCTGGCTTAGAATTTCTGGCAGTATTTAAGTGCATACCCAACAGCTAATTTTTATTTAGAACATATCCCCAGGTAATTTAACAAATACGTTAACTTTAACGTGGTATTTATTTTCTTTATATGTTTAATTTTGTAGTCAGTGGAAACGTTGGGAGGAGATGTTACAAGCACATAGATCTGAACACAGCTATGGCAGCGGGTAAGAAAGAGCATCTGTTTTGCACTTTGGAGAGATGAGTCTGAGAATGAATGTGCTTCTCATCTCCTTGATATCGGTGTTGATGGGATGGTCTTTACCACAGAGCTACCCTTCTTAATTAGCCCATGCATCCTTCTTTTTGATATTATGCCCCCAACAGACAGCAGCAAAGAGCAGGATAGTGCCAACAGCAGACTGACTGAAATGTTTATCAGTTTGCTGCACACCCCGAGGGCCCTAAGACTCCTCAAGAAGGAAGCTCAACTTTTCCCTTTCCTGTAGATCACCTCTGTATTGTCGCTCCAGTCCAGGCTGCCGTTGATGAGACTCCCAGATACTTGTAGCAGTGGACCATCTCCACACTCTCCCTGTGGATGGTGATGGCTGTCACGGTTCCTCAGTTTGTCTGAAGTGCACCACTAACTCTGTGTTCCTGACAGCGAGCTGCAGCTGATTCTCCTTGCATTGTCTGATGAAGCTCTCTAGATTTGTGCTAGTTTATCATTAAAATGCCATTATATCAGTTAATGGTCATGAGCATGCAAAGAAAATTGAAATTAATGAATTAGGTCTAAAAGTAAAAAAAATGGTCGCATTATTACATTGACATTGTGTCAGGAGGTCTACGGAAGACTCATTTCAGTTTGAACTCCCAATTTTTTTATGAGAGCACTGGTTTTATATTATATTACCTCTAGTCTAGTCTTGTCTCGTTTTGTCTAATAGATAATTCTGCCTAAGGGGTGTAAAAATTTAATATAAAAAGGCTTATTTTCTAATTATTATAATAGAAAACTTGGAAATATTATCTTGTATCTACAGTACTTTTTTCTATTCTTTATCCGCTCTATTGAGTAGTACAACTTCTGTTACATGCAGAAAACTCATCAACGTCCAGTGTGCACGATGCTGCCTTTTTATGACCTAAGGTCACAATTTTTATTCTATCGTGGCACAGTGAGTGTTGAAGAGGTGTCAGCACTCAGATAAACGTGAAGAATAAGTTGACACAGGAGACTGTTGTGACACCCAGGACACGGACACATGTGTAATTTATGCAGGTCTGGAAAGGCATCTTTATATTCTTGTAGGAGTTTGCAAATTGCAGAGCAGCCAGCATCGGCTATAAGCTTTTTCAAGAGCATCGGTCTGGCAACAAGAATTTCATGGTCTAGTTCATTTATGGAAACTTCTTCATGATGACGACATAAAGGCACAAGCAGTTGGCTATTAAGGAATGTGCTTGATTTTGGCAGCAAACACGAGCGGGCCGTCGTAGGGTCTCTGATGCTGTTGTACAGTCAGTGACTGCGGGCTCTTTCTGCCCTGGAGGTGATAAGATTACTGAATCAGCAAAGTGAGTATTCTCAGCCCTTAGGGGTTTGGTGAAAGCTCATCTGAAGACATGTCACTTGCAGTACTTGGGCAATTCGCTGTCATTCTGTCTGAGATTTCTCAGGGTGTCAACAGATGCCTGCGCCGCCTCAGTTGCACTGCATAAAAAGTAACCTGGGACTGAAGGATCACATTTGCAGGCTTCAAAATGAATAGAAATTTGCCAGCTTCAAAGACATTGCGTCACCTCAAATGGCACAGAATCCCCGAAGCTGCCTTTGCCATATCAACTGAGGCATTGTTGCCATCGGAAACCTTCGAAAAAAATACCCAGAATTACCTCTACATTCTGAGGCCTCACGTTCAACTACACGTTCAGCCACTTCAAAGTGACCTGTCCAGTGTATCTCCAGCAACTTCTTCAGAGAGGGGGCAACCATATGTCTGAGTAACAAAATGTGGAATAAGTCAAATAACCTGTTAGCATAAGGTTCACTTGGAATGGAAAGGATGCTGGGCAGATTAAACTAGTAGTAGGAGCAAAGGATGTAGAACATCTGTCAGTCTAACCGTCTTTATGTCTGAGCGCCACTCATCACATGTGCATCATAACACGAACTTAATCAGAGGTGGAAGGTTCAGGTCCAGAAAGAACAAATCCAGACTAAGGTTCCTAAAGACACCCCCCCCCCCCCATGGACCCACTACACTCCTCTACTCCCTTTCCTCCTCCCTGATGCACCCTCACAATTTTTCAACAATCTATAAACTTTCTTCTGCATTCTTCTTTCTTCTGACAGAATACACGTTCCTCCACCACTATTCACAGATACCAGTAGTCTGTGTTTACTTAACAAAACCACCTAACATTCTGTCAGCAGCTTTTCTAATGGGGCATTTAAGGAGAATGTCTACAATCGCAAATAAAAATTCACATTGTTAAACACTTCAGATGGGTATGAAGTTCCCTATTATTAAATCTGTTTGAAGAGGGACTCCCTTCATGCAAAGGAGGAGAAGCCTATCCACAAATCAGCATCCATTTTTATTCCTTTTCTCTGGGTGATGTCCTACGTGATTTCGCCAGATGTTTTTCCTTAGCTTGCCTCTTTATTCCTTGTTATTTCGCCTTAGTTCGCCTCTTATCTGTGCTGCCTTTTTCAAGGATCCTGGTTCAAGGCCAGTCAGTTCTGCCCGTGAAACTCTGAAAACGTCCTGCCTGGCCCTTACCTACTCACATATCCTTGTTAAAACAATATTCCTTGTTCAATAAATGTGAAAAGGGAAATAAACATTTCAGGGGACATGATTATAAAAATGAGATGGATGGATGGATGATTATAATAAACTGTAAAAACGATATTCCCTTTTGCATAAGTACTGATTATTATACCATAATTGCTATTGCCACACCTATAGTACGCAATATAATATGAATATAGCAAAACAAAAGTTAATTGAGTGTGATGTGTATATGAACATAATGAAACAAAAGCCTTAATGAACATGAAATATACGAGCATAATGAAACAGGAGTTAAATCCATTTTCTTCCCCCCCCCCCCTCCTCCCTCTCAGCTAGGAGAGCTGAAGAGCCATTCAAGGTCAGATCATCTACCGACACTTCCGCTGCAGTTCCCCTTATCTCTTAACCTGAAGCTGCTTGTGTGACCCTCTGCACAGCACAAACAAGGGATTGTCTGCGATCCCAGCATGCTGTCATTCCCACTGATGGTATAAGGGCACCAGGCTTCTTTAAATTTCACTTATATAATGCTCAGAACACTAGTCATCTGAATAAAATCAAAAGAATTACATGGGGTCAGATAAAATGGTAGATTTTACTTTATATCGCTCCCCTGCATAATGCTAGTGACAAATGACACATCTTCTTCAAAGATTATGTGCTACTGAAGATAAAAATGGTGCACAATTTATCAGTGGGTTACCCCCTCTGCTTCATGCGCTACTCTGTGGAGACATGTGGACAAGACAGGCCATTAAGCAGTCAGGACCTTCTATTAGGGAGCAGGTAGGTGACATCTGCCATGTAACTGAATTAGCTCCGAGCAAAGCCCCCATTCTCATGGCAGAACAACGTGAAAGGTTTACTAGGGATTTGCAAAGAAGGAGCTAATCTTAGAGACTGTGTTAAAACGGTAAAAAGATCATCACATTCCAAAGACACTTCAACAGTTCTTTTGATTGTCAAAATAACATCCTAATAATAATAAACCTATGTCTCCATCCATCCATGCATTTTCTGATGCCCTATTCAGGGTCGTGGGGGGGGGGGGGTGTCTGGTGGCAACCCAAAATGGGGCGCCAACCCATCTCAGGAATTTTTTTTCAATTAATTGAAAAATCCACATGAGAGAATGAGAGAATGACTGTTAAATAACAAAAACTTGAAAATCTTGATGTGTCCTGAGGACTTTCTGAATGCATTGAAACCATCCATCCATCCTGCAACTGCTTATCGAGTATTAGGTCATGAGTATAATAAAAAATAAATTTTTAGTCAAATTGCTTACCCCCTTTTTTGTCTGATTTACCTTCTGTTTTCACTCGGGACCATGACGAGACAGTCACACTGCACCAATGATTAATGCATTTGTGAAATCTGGTTTACTGAAACAGTTGTGTGGAACACCTGACCATCTGTGAAATCTTGAAGAAGAATCAGTACGCAGGTGCTGTGGCTTGTGGGTTGTACTATTCTTTTGGTTTTCCTGCTCCAGCATCTGTGTTTCCTGTTATCATCAATTTACTAGACGTACTTTGGAAGAGATCCTCGAAGTAGAACAGGTACCTTGTGGAATGACACAAAGCCATTACTGCAGACCTTCAGAAAAAATCCAGCCCAATTTGTGTTGTAAGGAAATTCAGTTGTGAACATTCATTCATCACTCAGTATTCCATAGCCACTCATCTAACACAAATCACAGTGAGCTCACAATCTATCCAGGTAAGCACAAAGTACACAGATTTTCAAAACAAATCCACGAAATCCAAATTCCTAAAGACTGTAAAGACACCTGTAAAGAAATGTGTGGCCTCAGTGTTAATCTCAGACATTTTACTCTGCATTTACCTGCCACAGTCTAAGTCAAGGAGTTTGATACAATCATAGAGTTATTTTCTGTCAATGATATTGCTGCAAGGTCTGACAGAATACAAGCACAGCACCTCAAACTGAACCCTCCAATCTACACTGATGAGTTTCCTGCCCAGTGGTCCCTGAGTTTGCTGGACCAAACGCAGCAGGAAAACGCGAAACAATGCGACTTGCGGCTGCTAACCAGTTGGGAGGCTTTGCAGCAAGGTGAATAGAAGGAGGGCTTGAGGGCGGATGATTGGTCAAGGCAGGGGAGATATGATTGGTCAAGGCAGGGGAGAGATGATTGGCCAAGGCAAGGGGAGATATGATTGGTCAAGGCAGGGGAGATATGATTGGCCAAGGCAAGGGGATGAGAGATAGCGTACTGGGGCAATAACACAACACCAAAAAAGGTTCAGGTGTTGGGAGGAACACAATTTAATTTTTATGGGACTACGGGACAAGCAGCAGTGCAATAAAAGACAATAAATAAATAAGAGTAAAGATGTGTAAGTTACTACGAAACAGCCTGCAATGCAATGCAGTGGGTGGACTATGGATTATGGGGTAAAGGGTTTGAACATGGAAATGGAATCTGGGAAGGAAAGAAAGGATTGCAAACTGTTGGGCTTTGAGAAGAAAAGGAATGAGCCCCAAACAGAGCTTTCCTTTCACTGTTATTGACGGTGGATTTTTTTTTATTAAGGTCCGAAAGACCAACCCACAATGAATCTATATGACATGAGTGTAACATTTTCTCATCCTGAAAAATGGTGCAGACATATTCATATATGTGAATCAAGCTGAATTTAATCTCAGCATTGAGGAGGTGCAGGATTCAGAGCACGCAACACTGTAGGCCAAATCCTCTCCTGACCTACTGTGCACATACAACTTACACAAGGGGAGAGGTAGCTAAACTATAAGGCAACACCTTCTGATGCTGTTCCAGCAAGAGCAGATCAAAGTCCTCTAACACCTGTCAGTGTACGGCCATCCTGGAGGGTACAAACAAACTCCACACACACACACATGCAACCTTGGAGGCATGGACCGACTGAGGCAGCCCATTGTCCATGTTCTCCATTTCAAATCCCTGCTGTAGAACCCTTTGGAACCTGATCATTAAAGAGCTGCTGCAGCCACTGCGATGAAAAGATGTCAATGTGCTGGATATTATAGATGCGACATGTCTGCAAGTATCTAGAGTTCTAGGGTAGCCATACTTTCACTGCAATATTACTAAGCGAAACATAGTAATCATCCATCCATTTTCTGAAACCGCTGAATCCCAACTGAGTCACCAGAGCCAATCCTGAGAACAATGGATGCAGGCGGGATACTTGGACCGCCTCCAACAAAGCAGAGGATGTACACTCACAGGGCCAATGTAGACCCACCAGTCAATTAAGCCAGCACACCTATTGGCCGTGGGACGGAACCGGAGTCCCCAGCAAAACCCACACAAACATGGGGAGAGCGTGCGAACTCCACACAGACAGGATGGGGGACCAAACCCCAGACCATCTCACTGTGAGGCAGCAGCGTTAACCACTGCACCACCACACTGTCCTAATAATAATAATAATAATAATAATAATAATAATAATAATAATCAATCAATCATAAATATAATCTTCATCTTTATTTACATGGCACTTTCATGCATGAAATGCAGTTCAAGGTACTTTACATCTATGTTTTACATTATGGTTCTGAAATGAACAAATCTAATATTAAGCACAAAATTAAGCTTCATTGGCTACAGTGAAGCACAAAAATCAAGTTTTTTGCTCTGCACTGTTTCATATAAAATGCTTCTGAATCATACAGTGAGAATAAACACTAGTCAAAATCCCAGCTTAGTCACCCCAGTCCGCCAAGCCACCCGTGTAGATGAAACATCGGAAACAGAACACTAGACACACAGTAGTCAGCATAGCTGGGAAATGAAAAAAACAAAACAAAACAAAACAAAACAAAACAGGAGTTTCAAAATTATCAGCTAAATATAAAAATCAGAAGAAGCAGTGTTCTATACTAACGGCGTCGGACTGATTTACTGCTTCCTGTACACGCAGCCATTTTGCAGCAGCCCAAAAATAACGCAAAGGAGATCGGTGCGAGCAGGTTGCTTTCACTCCCGGGGTGTAGATTTAGTTTGCTTCCTCATCCTCTCCACCCCCTGTGGCTACCGTCACTGCTTTCGTAATTTATAACCACATCCCGGACACCCTCCTCGACTGATCATCGATGGGAAGGATGTAGCAAACTGGCTACGGAACTGGAATTCATCATTGCACGTTTAAGTTCCTGCAGTGCTCCTTATGTCCTGCTACGGCCTCATAACACCTGCTTCAAATTCTATACGCGGATATGCGCATTTGTAAACATTTGTAAATGTTTATGTCATTCCGGAATTAGCATAAGTGACATTTCAAAAAGGGACAATACCCTGGTATACCGCATGTCCTTGGAATTACAGAAAAATAAGAGAATGTAAATATTTATATCAAATTAAATGGTTTTTAAATGAGTCCTGGGACTTTCAAGTTAGGCATTTTAATAGCAATAACACCGCCATATATGCAAATGACTCAGTAGAATTTAAGTGAGGAAATTTGTATTTTTAAGTACTTTCAAAAATGTATGTTTTATGAGTAAATTATAAATCAATGAATTTATTTTGACTAAAAAGCATATTTGTAATGAAGGCGCCAGTCGACGGCCCACGCCTCAGAAACATTATGCACTGGTATACTGAGCTTCTTAGCTGCCAGCTGATTCTCTGGCAGGGGCCTTTCTCATCTCCTGCCTGCTCCTACCTTGGATTCTGCACCCCCTGGCTGCTTCGCTTCTAGGACCTGCCCTCCTGGGCATAGCCCCGCCTTCCTGGGACTGGCTCCACCCTCCTGGGCCTGGCTCTGCCTTCCTGGGACTGGCTCTGCCTTCCTGGGCCTGGCTCCACCCTCCTGGGCCTGACTCCGCCTTCCTGGGACTGGCTCCACCCTCCTGGGCATAGCTCCGCCTTCCTGGAACTGGCTCCACCCTCCTGGGCCTGGCACCACCCTCCTGGGACTGGCTCCACCCTCCTGGGCCTGGCTCCGCCTTCCTGGGACTGGCTCCACCCTCTTGGGCTTGGCTCCGCCTTCCTGGAACTGGCTCCACCCTCCTGGGACTGGCTCCACCCTCCTGGGCCTGGCTCTGCCTTCCTGGGACTGGCTCCACCCTCCTGGGCCTGGCTCCGCCTTCCTCGGACTGGCTCCGCCTTCCTGGGACTGGCTCCACCCTCCTGGGCCTGGCTCCGCCTTCCTGGGACTGGCTCCACCCTCTTGGGCTTGGCTCTGCCTTCCTGGAACTGGCTCCACCCTCCTGGGACTGGCTCCACCCTCCTGGGCCTGGCTCCGCCTTCCTGGGACTGGTTCCACCCTCCTGGGCCTGGCTCCGCCTTCCTCGGACTGGCTCCACCTTCCTCGGACTGGCTCTGCCTTCCTCGGACTGGCTCCACCTTCCTGGGACTGGCTCCACCCTCCTGGGCCTGGCTCCGCCTTCCTGGGCCTGGCTCCACCCTCCTGGGCCTGGCTCCGCCTTCCTCAGACTGGCTCCGCCTTCCTCGGACTGGCTCCGCCTTCCTGGGACTGGCTCCGCCCTCCTGGGCCTGGCTCAGACCGGGACTGGAGTGAACCTTTTTCTGGGATCAACCCTGGGCAACTGTGTGTAGAGAAGGAATGTATATAAGGATCACAACGTGTAAAATGCCAAAGAGGTGGCTCTTTTTAAATGTCAGATTTAAGCTTTAGATTCATTAATCAGGATATTAGATGCAGCGGTTGCAGTAATTCTCTCTCGGGTCACTAGCATGACGCAATATTACAGCCGCATGCGATTGAGTTACAGCTCTGGAATCTTTGCCTTTATTTTTGTTTATATTGCTGTTTATAAAGCAAAGCCATTGGCATTATGAGAAGGAAACAGTTGACCTTTGTGAATTACATGATCAATATTTTTATTGATTCACCCTTAGCTGTGAATATATTGTAGGCGATTAATTAAATTTCAGCTTATTCGGTGGGTAGTGACCCTTGAATACCATCCCCTCGTTATACATTGGGATGGTGTCTCTCTGAGGGTATTGATGCCCTCCAGTAGGTTGGCACCTTGCCCTGTGGGCATATTCTCTAGCTCAGTGGCCCTTGCTGTCCAGGATGTGCTGCACTATGACCTGTACTGGCTAGACAATGTGAAGCTGAACGGATTGAAATGATTGAATCACACTAATACAGCCTGTTGTGATGTAATACAGATTAAATGCTAATTACTGGGTGCTCTGGCACATCACAAAATAAACAGTCTAAATACCAGATTTGAAGGGGGCATGTGATCCAAATTAGAGAATGATTTGTTATACTTGAGTTTTTGGATATAATCCGAAATATCCTGAAATAACTGGCAACCCCCATCTATTTGGCTAACATTGCTAGGCATTTTTGCAAGATGGTGGACCTTGCCAAGGCTGTGACATCACATCTTTCACGTTGTTCAGATGAACGTTGATGGGATGCCCCTCGTTAGCTACTGGAACAGTAGTCAGTTGTTCCGAGCTCAGATATGGAAAATGGGCTGCAGACTGTACAGTGACGCACGCTGCCTTGAAACTCAATGGTTAAATGGTTAAAAATGACAATAGCACTTAATTTCACCGTAAATAAGCTCCATTCTCCGAGGACATGCTGAGATGGCAAACAGGCTTCTAGGTGGGGGGCGTATTTCCTTCATTTAAACCATCACAACATTGAACGTCACTCAGGTATTCATTAGCTGAGGAGGCAGCTTAATCGTCGGCGCCAATGATGTCAACGGGTGTAATTCCGCTGCTCTTCAGCACCACGGCGGAAAGCCTCACAACTCCAGTGACAAAGGCCCACAGAGATGGAGGGGGGCATCGCGGTTCCCAGGACCCTCCTGACATCTGCTTGCTGCGACATCAGTAAATAGATAACAAGGCTGAATACGACTCCTTCTCCAGCAGACATGGAAAAGCCACATGACAGGGGAATGTTCTGTGCAGCTGCTGTCAGAAATAATGACTTGCAGTGTCAGTTCAGTACAAGGGCACGGTAAACTCGAATGAAGCTGTAGTCAAAACACACTGACACTTTTGGGGAAGGAAGTGTATATATAACGGCTAATCCTGCTCAAATTTCCACAAGGGGGCCCCGGGGCCTATCTGAGACAGTTCAGGACATCCCCGATACACTGGGGTAGTGCTTTCCAAAGTTTTTGCTGACTGCGGACTGGTTCAGGTCGTGTGAAAATTCTATCGATTGGTGACTTTTGTTGACCGGGCTGGCTGCGAGTGCTGGATCAGTCGGCGGGGCAGATTTTCTAAGTTTCAAAGTTTATACATTTCAAAGTTCCATTTTCTTCTCATTTCTCGTTTCTTCTAAACAGGTGAATGTCAAGGGCTTAAAAAAAAGGTGTGGCTTAAAAATAGACTTAAAAATACAAATAAACTATTTTGCACATTTTAAAACAATTATTTAGACAACAACACTATTACATATCATATATGGAATTATATACTGACCAAAAAAAATATCATAAAATGAATAAATAACAAATTTGTTTAGAGGGGGGGTTAGCTCTGTAGGATGCTGGTTCAAATCCCTGGGTCAGTGGAGTGATCCCACCATTGGGCCCCTGAGCAAGGCCCCTAACCCCAGTTACTCCAGGGACCGGCTGACCCTACTGTCTCCTCCATGGCAGTTCCATGAGGCGGCCTCCTGGGATGCCAATCCAGCCGTCCTGAAGGAGGTCCCACAGAAATGCTCAGCAAACACTGGCCGCTTTTCCTTCACTCTCCGGTCTAACTCCTAAAACTATTTCTACTGAGTTTAGGTCAGGTGGCCAGGTCGCACTATCAATCTCCTTCTTAGGCAGCTTAGCGTGTCCAAACTGTTGACTGGTACCATATCTACGGCGATATCTACATGTGACTATGCTGTACTGCCGGCATCCCGTCACGTGACGTGAGTCACAGAGCGAGGACAGAAACGGCCTTCTGACTACTTAGGGAAACCTGTGATGATTTTGGGTCTTAGGGGAATCACTGTGACTTGGGGGAACGGCGCAGCTGTCAGGAGACGTCTGGAAGCAGCGTGAACATCAGGAGAAGATGGGAATGAATCGCAGGTGAACATATCGCTGCATTTTCCAGAGCCCCGCTGTCCCTGGGCCGTTCGACCCGACTGACTCAGTGGGATATAAATCACCGAGTCTCATGCTCTAACAACAAAGCTTTTTCTTGTGGGAAAAATAGCAGGCCAGAAACGGAGAACTTGCCGGCGTGTGCCTGGGAAGCGGCAGAGGCCTGGAGCATCTGCACAACATCTGCACAACATCTGCACTCCCTCATGGCATTAATGAGATCTGTGTACACTAATGAGGGCCAATTAAGGCGCCAGGCTCCCCTCGAACCCATGCTTTCTGCAGCAGACCCTTCACCCCAAAGTCAGGTGAGTGCCCGCACATGATCCGATTACCTTCGAATAAACACTCTTCTCTTTCCGGCGTCGAAAGAAATATGCGAGGCAGCACTACAAAGAACTGCTTCTTAAGGTCAAATTAACATTTTTATTTTATGTGTATATTTACATTTCTTTGTGGATGATTCTAATTATTCCAGTGTTTTGCAGTGGTGCATTTACAAAATGTGTATAGCGGTAATTGCTCTGAGTCTACTGGTGATACTTGGACTGAATGTATGATATGTACAGTGCTTATCTGTGATGTTATTGTGACTGATCCATTTGGGGAAGGGAGAGATCTAAGAAACAGAACTGATTTTGCTCTAATTACTCTATGATTCCCTGAAGGATTTTCAGGGTTCGTGCATAAAAAGTGGCTTTTTCGGTTGGTCTGTGGCTCTGTGCTTGGCGCAGTGAAAGCCGCTTTTGTGCCGCCCCTGAATGACAGTGTTCCCAGCCGCCCCCCCCCCACGTCACAGAGCAGCCGTAACGCTGCGCACCACCCTGCCACACGTCCCTCACGCTCGGCGCCACTGCTTGATTCAGCTGCAGTGCCGTCGGAGGCCGTTGCTTTGCGGCTGTTGCCATGGGAACTGAACACCCCCCCCCCCCCACACACACACACACCAAAGCAGTTCTGAGAGGCGCCAGGTGGTGGCTGACGAATCAGATTGAGGGAGCCCTTTCACCCTTACAAACCGGGGGGGAAAGCAGACTCAAGTACCTGCTTTCTACCCATGATGCACTGCAGCCTGTCTTCCCATGACCTCATACGAGACTGCTCTCTCTCCCTCGGTCAGCAACATGCCTTTCTCTTCCCCTCTCTTAAAAACCGCCGTCGCGCTTCTCCTGTGCCTCACCGGGCGCTGAAAAGCGGCCATCTCCGCGCTCCGCTTGCCGAGGTACGGCTTCAGACACAGATTATAAACAATGAGCGAAGTTAATCGATCTTGATTGTAATAATTACAAGCCGCTCGCAGCTCGCTCTGTTTTGAGGAAATTAGCCATGGAAACGGATTTTGCGCCAATGTGACTAATCGACCAGCACGCGCAGGCCTCGAAGGTTTCGACATGACATAAGCCTTCGAAGGACTAGTCAACGCCTTTCACCATCTGTTTTGGGTTAAGGCGTCCCTCGAACAGGTAATTACCGTCAGCCGCCCCTCACGTGTGCGTTAGGCCACATATGATGTCATCACTCGACATACCATTTCCCTTGGCTGTCCGCATCGCTGTCATTTCCGCAACCACCCTCTGGCGACGACCACCCCCCACACCCGGGGTCCCCAATGTAACTCTTTCAGCTGCTGCCATGGAAATGGGCTGCCAGCACCGGGGGGGGGCTGGGCCCCTGATCAGGTCGCTCAAGACCTGCAAGTCAAGTGCTGTGTGACACACGCTCACGCCCCCCCCCCCCCCCCCCCCCACTCC
>JABFEB020000079.1:9394743-9409452 GCA_019775895.2 Stomatorhinus ivindoensis
TGACGTATGCAGAGAGGGGAATGATCCCGGTGTGATCCAGGAGGGGGGCAGTGACGCATGCAGAGAGGGGAATTATCCCGGTGTGATCCTGGAGGGGGGCAGGGACGCATGCAGAGAGGGGAATGATCCCGGTGTGATCCTGGAGGGTGGCAGTGATGCATGCAGAGAGAGAAATGATCCCAGTGTGATCCAGGAGGAGTGCAGTGACGCATGCAGAGAGGGGAGTGATCCCAGTGTGATCCAGGAGGAGTGCAGTGACGCATGCAGAGATGGGAGTGATCTCGTGTGATCCAGCACACCAAGGAGACACAGAAGACTGCAGAATGACACTGAGATCCTCTTATGCAACTTCCATGCAAAGTAGCCAAGCGCTGCTCTCAAAGCATTAATGACCTATTATCCTAATGAGCAAGAAAGAAATATTCTCCTTAAAAGAAACATGTATGCAGTAAGGTTTTCCTTAATGCATAAAACACCCCAGGAAAAACATCTTTATTTAATAATCACTTGTTTTACAACCAAATGAAAAATCAAATGAAGATTAATTAGTGTATTTGAATGGCACTTGCTTAGCGGTATAAGTGCTCACTCCCAGGGCTGCCGATATTATTCCTCCGCCATGCATGTATGAAAGGGAGTTTTTTTTTTTTTTTACCTGTGCAACTCCAGTTTGATCCTGGAGTCCAAAAATAGAATGTTTTTATCAGTTGGTGCCTGTAAATCACGCAGTCTGCGTAAGTGTGTTTTGGCCTGTGATGGACTGGCATCAGTGCGCTGTACTTAGGGAAATTGATTTCAGGGTCACAGCTGCTCTGGATAATCAGGTGTGGAAGCTGCATATAGGGATGAACATATAATTATGTATGTCAAAACATATGCCAATATAAACACTATGACCTATACAGACATGCTGCTCATACATTACATTCTCAAATTCCAAATGCATAACATTTACAGCAAAAACGCTTTAGTGCCACATTTTCTGGATGAACAGATCAATAAAGTCTCCATGCCAAAGGGCCTGTGCATACACCTTCCATGAATTGAATGTCTTAGAACTTTGGAAGGAGTCAGAGCTGGCAAATCAGTCTGCGGTGAGGCAAAGGTGGTGGAAATACACATGCTGTGCATGGATAGTGCTCCTTTTGGGAATACCAGGTGCCAGGCAGAGATTGCCTCGATTTGGAAACACAGAGGAGACAAATGGTAACCACAGTAACAGCACAACTACACGGCACCGGAATGCAGGGGGGAGATTGACTGCGGGGTGCAGGTAAATTAACCTCAGAATATTACAGAGCGCTTAGAAAAATGAATAATAGCACAATTATTTTTAGGTGCTTGCTTTACTAAGAAAGCAGTTTGTGAGTTATTACTGGCAGCCGGGAGGACTACAAAAAGCCTGTAGGGGGCATACTGCTTAAGGTGCTCAAATTTTGATTAAAAGTTTGCAGGTTAAGATGAACTGCAGGAGATCTAATTAGCAAACTGGATGTGCCATTTAGGACAAACTGTTCATGAAACACAAAAATATGGAAGGCGAGTACTGAAAGTGACTTCATATCTTCACATCAATGCAACAAGTAGAAATAACTGGCGAATATTAAAATGAGGATGAAATAACTATCAAGAAATATCTCCCCAAAGAAACAGAGGAGACCTATTTCATTATCTGGTACTAATAGGTATGGCAGGTGAGAGAGGCTGATGAAGCTCTAATAGACATGAAGAGAGAATTAATCTAATCGGTTCTTTAGTCAGGAAGCACTGATGTGGAAGGCAGTTAGATACTGGTCTGCAGCCAGATTTAGCTTCTCCTATGCTATGTCATTTTAATCTCATCGTTATTGCATTAGTGGTTTGAATCAGCATTAATGACCAAAGAATCTTAATCACTATGTGTTAACTTTTGTATTGAAACGTTTAAAGATAAGGTTATCGTTGGCGCCCCGGCCTGTGTTGATCCTCGCCTTGCGCACAAAGCTTATGGGATAGGCTTTGGTCCCCGGTGACCATGAGTCTGACAGGTGGGAATGAAGGGAGCGTGGAGTAACGCTTATTGTATTTAACACAGGGCTGCTCATTTTCACTGATTCCTTGCTATAGTACTGTAAACGCACCGTCTACCGACTCAGATCTGTTTACTATTTGGCCGACGTAATCGACGATTTACAAGTTGCGATGAACCCATTTTCATCATATGATATAAAACTTACGTGTCAAGACTGATACTTTAAAATAGGAGTTCTTAATCTGACCTGATGCTTTTCAAGAAAAACAACACCGCAACACTTTCTATGAACGTCACGTCTGTAAGAATCCATGAACCCATCCATAACAGGCACTAATGCAATCACATGGCATTTAAAACATGGGCATAAGCATTTATAATGACCAGGAAACATTCCTGGAACTAATAAAAGCCTTATAATCAGTTTTAACAGCAGATGCACGGAAGGCACAATACATTATCGTCATGTTTATTATGATTAACAAATCCTCTGTGAAGCTGAATATTCTATAATGCACTATAGATACCTTTATAATGCAGTACAAAGCGGCCTTAATGCTTAAACCGACCGTTAAAATGGATTATGATGGTATCTGTAGTGCGTTATAGATGAGAGCAATAGATAGATTGAAGTTAATGAAGACCATGCATCTGATATTCAGCACTGTATACTGTACAGTCTTAGGGAGTCAAAGGAAATATTTAAAGCTATTTAGCTATTTTTATAAGTAGTAAGGGTTTATGTGCTCTGAACAAAAACCACAGTTTGACATTATAACATATGACAGGTCAAACTAACACAATAATAACTAACAATAATCTCCTCTGTTTTCCAAAAGTTTGTTGATATGTTGGATTTCTAGATTAACACTGGTTCAGTCCCCAAGCCTCTCCTATAAGACACCCTAGCCATTCCAGGAGTTTGGTACATTTCACCACCAGCTCATTTCATTCATTTAATTAGAAAAATTAAGTATAGAAGGTGTGCTAGTGGTCAAGTCAAAAAATACATGGGTATATTGGTTGCTGCAAATACTGGGGTGACCTTAGAGGAGGTTTTGAAATCACTAAGCAAACACATTTTGACAGGCATAATATTATAGTTTTACATGAACATGAAGATCATTTGAGCACCAATTTATTATACTACTTAAAATTTTGCACGTAACTGTGTTTGGCCTAAACTTCTGAGTTTTAAAAGGTTCATTGTTGCCTTGAAGGTGGTTCTACAGACTGAAGTGGAGACTGACAAACCCCTTCCAGGCAGATATTTGTAGACACCTGGAAAGACTCCAGAATTTTTAGAAGGCTTCTTCTGCTCAGACAACCTGAAAATTGAAAGGTGACTTTGTAATCCGCTGCTTGCTGGCTTAGACAGCATCAATGATGCAGACCTTGGCAGAGATGACCTCATTGACTTGAGGACAAAGGAAGTGATGCAATAAAGAGTCAACTGTAGAGTTATTGGAGAATTCTGGTGCTCTTTGGCACCAGCATATCTGGGCAAAATCAGGTGATTCTGTTTTCTGCTACATGTCTTTGCGAGGCCGGCCTGACAGCATTTGTTGCTCTAAAAGCTAAAAGTCAAAACTGATTATATATATATATATATATATATATATATATATTTTACCTCAAAATTTTCTACTTCTTCTTCAAATCACATAGCAGCCACCATCACAATGAAATCCACTTGTTCTTGTTTGAATCAAATTGTCAATTACATCCCCAGGAAACAGAAGGTGCTAACATGGGATGCGGGGGGGAGAGAGGGGGCATGCTGTGAATGTTCTAGGGGAAGGACAAGGTCAGGGGGCAGGCCAGTCTATGCTACGCTAATCATTTATGTCTATATGCTAATGATTTCGCTGTCCTTTTTCGGAGAGAGGACACCAAAGAAGAAGCTGCCCCCCACCCTTCCTGCCAGATTGTCCTTTTCCACGGCTGCGGTGCCTCTTTTGAACCTTTGATCCGCTCCCCCAGCTCACTGTATCCAGAGGCTGCTGATAAAATCCCTTCCTCACCCTCCAGCCCCCGCATCGCGCCGATACGCTCACTGTCCCGAAGGACGCCACGCTTATAGTTATGAACGACGATTTTATTTATCTTTATGACCTTATTTTAACTTTATGGCTACATGTACTTTAAACGTTCCGCATTTATCATATACCTCATCGTGCATGTTAGAACACTTACTGGAAGAAAGGTTTACAGCTGCTTGAATATTACCTAATTTTATCAAAGATTTTTCTAGGATTTTCCCTGGTCTCTGATTGGCTGGTAGTTTAACGTTATATCCAGTTAAAGACCAAGGACACTGACATGCAATTAGACGATGCCAACCTTATATTCCCTTAAACTGCCATGTTTCGGCCTCTTCGCCTTTTATTTGTTATACGTAGCTGTACAGCAGTAAGGCTGCCGCATTTATCACCTATCTTATAATTATTTAGGTTGGTGCCCTGGCTTGCAGTCTCTTTATTAGTTTAATTTGTCAGGAAAGGGCAGTTTAAAGAATAATAAACAGCTTTTTGCAACAGAGTACAGAGCAAGGGCACACGATAAGTAAGTAATAAATAACAGAAGTTAATTAGAAAATGTTAGCAAGCAAAAACAAATTTGACAAATTTGCCTCTTTCTTCAGAGCAGACGTTCCCTAGGTACTGTATGTCAGAAGTAGAAACCACAATTTAGATTTTTTTTATATTGCCACCATAGATATTAACTCAGTTTTTCCTGAGGAGTAAATGCTGTTCATCATTTAATAGGACTGAGCTACTGTGGAGCCCTTATCTACTATCGAATTAAGCATGATACACCTTGCTGGAACTGATAAAAGCCTTACAATCAGATTTAGCAGCAGATGCATGGAAGTTTACAATGAGTGGGTCATACTGAATAATCACTTCACTGCTCCAGGGTGGGGCATTAAGGAATCAGACCCCCATGCAGTATGCAAATAGACATGTGCAGCTATTCAGATTCTATCTATCTATCTATCTATCTATCTATCTGTCTGTCTGTCTGTCTGTCTGTCTGTCTGTCTGTCTGTCTGTCGTTAATGATGTTAAAGTGCTTTTCAGAAAACGACTTGTTATCCAACTTGCAATGAGTGCAGCCAAACATCGCATATTGTCTCGCTCCCTTTGGTCACCAAGCCCACATTCCCGAGTCACCCTTTCGCCACGTGAGACATCTTACTCTAGATGTTTTGTGTATGATTCCTGGATGAGCATCTCCTCACCTGGTCATCAACCTTCACGTTACGGCTAACTGGACACATCTCCCAGTTCTATAACCACTATGCCGCACCTCCGCCCTTTGCATAATCTCCTCTGTATCGTGAACGTGATTAATTTTGAACTTTGTCTTCGAAGAGCCCACTTTCTGTGCATTTTACTTAGCTCTTTATCTGATGTCAATTTACACTTGTTACTAGTCATACACTGCAGGCTCAGGCTCAGGCAAGCTGAACTTACACCTAGTTAGCTCCTTGACAGATGTATTCTTGTAATGTCCTATTTGTCATGCTTGTATGTCACTTTGGATAAGACAGTCTATGAGATATAAATGTAATTGTAAAACTATGCTGTGAACACCGCTGAGATATTCACTGCTCTTCAATTTCAGCTTTGTGGCAAAAATTTATTTTAGCACGCACTTTTAATAATATCGCAACCTCCCATTTTTTTTTTCCAACTGTCAACTTGTCATTGAAAGGAAATCTGTAATTTGGCTGGGGAGATGTGTGTCAGACACCATTTACCTGATCTGCATCAGAGGAGTCAAGAAAGTGCAGAGAGGGAAGGAAGATTGGAAATAAAGCAGACATTTCGGCAACTACTTATTTACAGTCATTTTAATCAATGTGAACATGGTACCAGAGTACAAACTCATGGACCATGGTACCAGAGTACAAACTCATGGACCATGGTACCAGAGTACAAACTCATGGTGAACAGGAATGCAGGCAAGCATTGGAACACAAATAACAACAAGTGCAGAATTCCCAGTTTACTAGGAACGATGATGTTAGAGCAGAACAGGCTAGCTAAGGTATGTGAGAGCAGGAAATAGATACAAGAATGAACAATAGAAAGGAATTTGTAACTGAAACAAAGCTGATGGGGAACGTTGAAGAACAAAGGAAATTGTTTGCCACATATTTGATGGAAATGGGAGCCAGTGACAGGGAAGACAGCCAAGACGTTTCAGTGATATGAGTGTCTTAGCAGCTTAGAACACTGCAACAGGCTGGTAAAGGAAAGCGTTGAAACGTGTTGTTCTCCCAGGAAAAAATACAAGACATACAGAAGATCTATTTGGAACAGAAGATCACAGACAGTCAGAATATGCTGAGGAATTTAATATTGATTTAAAACTGGAAAGTCAGTAATCTAACTTTGGAGTTCTATCCGAGTTAACCTTGACAGAATACTGATGGGTGATTGTGACATGAGACTGAGAGAAAAGTTATTTGGGAAGTCAGATTTTGTGCTAGAAGCCAAACAAGAGCAATAACACAGGATAGAATGAAAAGCACAGACTGTAGTCAGTGAAGATTCTCAGTGAAAATAGACAGTGCAATAAATCCTAGCTTAATATGGCGGAATCATAAAAATCAGACGAATAAAGTGGGAAAACGCAGAAGCCAGGCATTGCCTACAGTGTGGAGGAAACACAAAAACGACAGCAATATCCGGCACCGCGAAAAGAATCCCTAAATTGTGCACAATGAACCGAAGGCATGCAGACAGCAAAAATGGCATATAATTATTCGCTGTGAGGCTTTTGCTGATCACTTTGAGGGAACCGTCACTGCTGTGGGAGAAGGTGAGGGTGGCACTGCTACCGACAGCATTCACAGGCATCTTCTTCAAATTGAATACTGCGATGAGGTAAAACAAAAAACAAAACAAAAAATGAATGTGATGTGCAATCCAAATACCCTGCTAGCAAGGGGAGTGAGTAGCACATTGGCTTCCACTGGGCATTATGAATACCTGGTTATGCCTTCTGGGCGATTTGGTGCTCCTGCTGTGTTCTAAGGCTTTGTGAATGTTGTTTGGGATATGCTTCACTGTGAATGCTGTTTGGGATATGCTTCACTGTGAATGTTGTTTGTGATTTGCTTCACTGTGAATGCTGTTTGGGATATACTTCACTGTGAATGTTGTTTGGGATATGCTTCACTGGTTCATCATTATTGCTTGTTTAGATGACATACTGATCTACTCCCCGACTGAGGAAAGCCATGTCAAGCAGGTATACCGGGTGTCCCATAAACTATTGGGTTATTCATCAGGATGTTAAGAAGCACCAATGCATTGTGATTAATCCGTTATTAAGGTGGAGATTCAATGCCTCAGTTTGAAAATGCCAGAATCAATTTTTAGGGGTAAAATAAAGATGAATTGGTGGACCCATGTATATACAGTCAGGGGTAAAACCTCGGTTTATGTAACGCGCGACGCACGCCCCACCTTCAGAGGAATTTACTGCGCGTGCTCAGAACTCTCTGGCCAGAGTTTAATTTTTTTACTGGTTGCACACTGTTGTGCTGCAGGTAGATGCAAAAAAGTAGCAGTACCACAACATGAATTTCCAAAATATAGTACGACGGTGGAAGAGCCTTCAATGCTCATAATGGAAGTGCCATGTGATGGTCTCTGTGCTACAGTGATTTTCTTTGCACGACATGTTTATTAACCTATTGCCATCAGTCTGATGGATCAGTCTTGCCCCATATTGCTGGCTGATTTTATCAATATTTAAAGTTAGTAGCACCAGAGCTAAAGACACAACTACTAAAATAATGGAGAGCATTGCATTTGATGAGGCATTTTCTGTAGTGGAGAACAAGGGATTTTATCGGCTCATCATAATAATAACGATCAACTTTATTGATC
Source organism: Stomatorhinus ivindoensis (assembly GCA_019775895.2). Lineage (NCBI taxonomy): Eukaryota > Metazoa > Chordata > Actinopteri > Osteoglossiformes > Mormyridae > Stomatorhinus > Stomatorhinus ivindoensis. The sequence continues at coordinate 9,402,664 of JABFEB020000079.1, forward strand.
CCTGTGGGGAAATTATCTTCAAACCTCCCTCAACTTGCTCTTTGTAGAGTAAGTTGTCTATAAAGTGCAGCCACCCGTAGCAGCACCCGGTGAGCTGGGGCCTAAGGGCCTCGCTCTAAGGGCCACAGAGGCCGAGTTTGAACCGTTGACCTTCTGATTACAGGCACCCAGGCTTAGACCACTGAGCTACACACTGTCCAAAATACATAGGGGAGATATCAGTCCATGACAGAGAGTATCAGTCCATGACATGTTAATGTCGCTAATTTGTCGCGGCAAGTTTGGCAAGTTGGTGCCACCCTGGGTAAGATGGCAGAGAAAATGGGTGATCAGAACATGCATTGACACATTGATGGACAAACACATTAGATAAATATGATATGTACAGCAACACCAGCCATACTTACAGTCCGTTACAGTTATATGAAAAAGTATAACCTCAATGAGACGTTTCCTATAAGCATTTATCAATCTGACATCGACTGGCAGAAAGGCTTCCCCACTCTCCAATGCAGCACTCCTTAAGCTGTGTGATGTTTGAAAGGTGTCATGCATGCGCTTCTGCTTCAAATCACCCTGCAGCATCTCAATAGGATTCAGATCCAGGTTTTGACTTGACCATTCTAGAACTCTCCATGTCTTTCATCTGAGCTGTTCCTTGGTGGATTTACTGGAATGTTTTGAGTCATTGTCATACTGTGTGGTACACCCCAGCTTCAGCCTCAACGTCTGGACAGATGGCTTCACATTGTCCTGAAGCATCCTCTTATACGATGAAGAATTCATAGTGGATTGTATGATGGTCAGCTGGCCAGGTTCTGCTGCAGCAAAGCAGCCCCAAACCATGACATTTCCACTCTCATGCTTCACAGCTGGTATGAGGTTCTTTTGCTCACAAGCTGTCTTTGGGTTGTCCTCTGTCCAAATAATTCAATTTTAGATTCATCAACTCTGGCAAGAGCTTCCTGTAGGTCCCGTGATGACATTTTAGGATTTTTGGAGACGTCTTTCAGCATCTTGCGGTTACTCTTGGGCTGAACTTGCTAGAACATCCCGCCCCGGCCATGCTGCCAGTTGTTGGAAATGTTCTCCACTCGTGAATTATTTTCTGGACAGCGGAATGGCTGATTCAAAACTCTCTTTTTGATCTTTTTATATCCTTCCCAGTCTCATATGCATCTATAATCATCTTTCTGAAGGCCTCAGCAAGCCCTTTGGATCTCATCATGCTGATACCCCTCATTTCAATAATCAAGAGCAAACCAGACTGAATATCTGTAGTTTAAGAAAGACAGGCTCCACCAAAAGCTCTGTAATAATGTTCTAATCATTTCCCCTGATATGGTGCCACCTGAATCTAATTCAGGGAATTTTAAATAGTGATGAATGTGAGGGTGTCCTAACTTTTTCCTCAGTAGGAATAGGTATCTTACTTAATTTCTTTCGTTAAATAAGTTAATTTGTTTCTTGTTGTTGTATAAATGATGCAGTTACATCCTTCTTAGCTACAGATATAATTTGAAGGAAGATTTAATATTGATATGTTGATAGTTCTTAAAAAAAGAACTAAATATTTAATGGGGTGTCCTAATTTTTTCACATAGCTGTATGTGTTAAGTTGTGTATAAGCTAAGCTGAAGTAATGACACAGTCGGGATTTAAAGACCAGTTCGGCATCCTGAACATTGGCTGGAAAACCATTCCACAATATAAGGGCCCTGTAACAGAATGCTTTACCATCCACTGTCACTTTATTTATATGTGGAATGACAAGAAAACCTGCATTCTGCGATCTGAGCGGACGACAGGGTTTGTAAACCTGAACTAATTCTCTTAGGTAGGCAGGTGCTAGACCTTTAAGTGCTTTATTTGTAAGAAGGAGAACTTTGAAGTCAGTCCTGGACCTGAAAGGTTGCCAGTGCACGGAAATAAGAACAGGGGTTCTGTTTTTAAGCTTCCTGCTCCTGGTGACAATTCGAGCTGCTGCATTTTGAATACGCTGCGAGGTGTTAAATGTGCAGTGTGTGCTGCCAGATTACGGAGCGTTACAGAAGTCTAACCTACTGTCTAGAAAGGCATGTATCAATTTCCCAGTGTCTTGAATAGTAAGGAATTGTTGCAGTTTTGGGGATGTTATGTAGCTGTAGGAAGCATGGCTTCGATAATTCATCCACATCTGAAGTGAAAGAGAGGCATGTATCAAAAATGATGCCCAAGTTACTGAGGGAGACATTCAGCCGCTTGGAGTGGAGCGCAGAGATTACAGCATTCCTATCCACAGACTTGCCTCCACTCAAGCTTTCACTCATGCAGGTCTTTACTTCATTAAGCAATTAGCTAAAGGTACAATATATGCAGTGTCAGTAGACAAAACAGAAATGTATATTTGGATGTCATCAGCAGTGATAGTTAACATTGTGTTTTCTCATTATGTTTCCTAATGGCAGCATGTAGATAGAAACTAATAAATCGCCAAGAACTGATCCCAGTGGTACTCCATGTTTGACTAGTGACATAGACAATTGAGTGCAATTATTTGACACTAGAACATATTGATATTGATCAGTAAAATAGGATTTAAACCATTTCGATACCATTCCACCCAACCAAACATCCAAGTTTCCGTCAGTATCTTGTTCCATCTTTGTTATAGAGTAAAATGGTCACCAGTGTCAAAACCGTGCAAAGGTCTAGTATTAGTTTGCATTGCATTGCATCTGGCATTAGTTTGACGTTGAAGTTTGGCACTACAGCTACTCCATTCACCAGGGTTCTTCAACACATGAACATTAATTTATTGAACAGACACTTTTGTCCAAGGCACAATAAAACTGAGAAAGCGAGGTCAGACGGTCCCTGAAGTAACTGGGGTTAATAGCCATACTCAGGAGTTCAACAATGAAACCACTCTTCCAACCATGGGATTTGAACCAGCAACCCCCTGTGACCCACTTACACAGAGGTTGAGCCCTGTTTTAAATCTAATTATTGTGTGGACAATCATAAACTGTTAGTGATAAATGATCACGAGAACCTCAAGCTAGTAAATCCTCACCTGTGTTTTTGGAAGTGAAATACAGGAACGGTATCCCTTAAACAAGACTCTGGCTGCGCATCACATCCGCCATGTAATTCCAGCTGACTAAGACCAAAAACTTGCAAATAAGACTCCAGTGGCCTGCACTACAAAGCGGGGTTACTGGCTTATCGGGGTAACTTGTCGGATTTAAGGTACCACAGTTTACATGGACTTATATTCGTTAACTTACATTTTGCCCAGACTACCTTAAATCGGACAACTTGCCCCGATAAGCCAGTTACCCCACTTCATAGTACAGGCCACTGGGACCTCGACCAAAACTGGGAGACAAAACAATGACAGATTAAACCCACAAAGCCAGAATCTAGACTCCAAACCAATATTTATCAATTCATACTTTAGATATTAATTGTTTAAGTGCATGCAAATTTAATTAATTAAAATGAATTCATTTTCAAAATAAACCAATAAGGATACTGGACGGGGCTTTAATAAGTAAAGAGTTCTCTCCCGAAAACCTTATTCTTTTGACTTTATCCTTTGTAATATGGTAAGGAATTTATTTTCATTGATTTCAGAAAGCTGGGGAGTGTAACTTATATCGTAAATCCTCTATTTCCTCAGAATTGGTCTAAAATGCCTTTGAGTCTTGGACTTGGAAAAAAATATTCTGTTAAATATTTGCAAAATATTGCTTCATTTTCAATTCAGTTTAAAACATCTTATTATATGTATTCGTATTGGTTGTGAACTTTAGTGAAGAATGAAACCACAAAGGATGCTTTACAATATTGCATCTTTTGTTAAAAAATATGGATGGTTAAATCAGCAAATATAAAATAGTATCACGATCAAAATAAAGTTGTTCTATAAAAATCATACAACACAATTTAAATGCAGATAAGCAACTTGTTCTTGTTTACCCACAAATGTGTATTTTTCCGATAATTGTATTAGTAATAAAGGGAAGGGGAATCTGTTTCATTCTCCTAAAAGCTCAAAACTGGGATGGTAAATTCACCTTGAAGGCCGAAGCTAAACTGGAGTAGCTTAGTACTAAAAAGTAAAATGCCTTTGAGTGACTAAAAAAGGTCTAAAATCAATCCTTTTGGCATTCTGTGAAATGAAGAAATAAATTCTGCAGCAAGTCAGTGTGCTGTTCTGCTTCAGATTTGGGGCAAAAATGCATTTAAATCACAGCTGAAAGTTCAAGGGTCTTCAATTACTAGTTCAATTATCCATCCATCCATCCATGCATAAGAACATGAGAGAAGAAAAGAATTTTACAAACAAGAGGCGGCCATTGGACCCAGCAAGCACATTTGGGGAGAACTCAACTAATAGCTCAGAGTCGTTAAAATCTTATCCAGCTCTGATTTAAAGGTCTTAGCTTGAACGATGCTATCAGGAAGACTATTCTATACTATAACTACATGCTGTGTAAAGAAGCGCTTTCTCAAATCCAGTGTAAAATGTTCTCCCACCAATTCCCACCTATGGCCACGAGTTCTTGCACTTCAACTAATATTGAAGTAACTATTTGCCTTGCATACCTGAATCATGCCCCCCCCCGTAGGCTAAACAGATTCAGCTCAGCTAACCTCTTAAGACATTGCATCAAAACCAGGAGTCATTCTTGTAGCCCTATATTGTCTTTTTTAAGGAAAGGTGACCAATGCTGCGTACAATATTCATATCATTAATATGTGTGTGATACTTACATGCTGATGGATTAAATCAGTTTTCAGAAATATTGACCTTGTTAGGTGGTCTCATTCCGCTGGAACCTTTGGTCATGAGTTCATCTCCAAAGCCCACATGTAACATACGACAAGCTAACTTTCGACAAGCCAGTTGCTCTGGACTCAGTAACTAGGCTATATTTGTATTCATGGAACTCAGCAGGTCTCTGATTGGCCTCAACAAGACTGACCCGAATGCATAGAGATGTACAGGAGAGCATTCAGCATCTCAAGGAAGAAAGACAACGTCCCTGAGCGATCCATAATAAATTAATGACTTGTTTCAGTTCTCTGTTCTTAAACAGCCGGGAAAAAAAATGTTTTTATGGGATCGACTCTCCCTAGCCATATTCTTAATCATCATAATAAGGTCCATAGTAATTTAAAATATATGTATGTTGAACTTAATTAAATTAAAAAGGCATTAAAAGAAGGCACAAGCCTTGATTAACAATTAATGAATGATTGGGGCTCTTTTGAGACTTATGAGGACCCATATGATCTCATAAAGACACTATATATATGGTTTATACTTTATGCACATTAGATTAAAGGTTTTGTTCAAATCCCCCTGGAAGATGATATGGAACGGGGGGGGGGGGGTATGCTGGTGGTAGGGTGAGTAAGGGGATGGATTGGCTCAGTGATTAAAATGGCTGCGTGTGTGATCAGATAGTCTCTGGTTTAAACCCCAGTCAGCTGAGCGATGTCACTGTTAAGCTCGTCAGCGTGGCTTTTAAGCTCCGGTCGTTTTAACGACTGCCTGACACTGATTTCTTAAAATAATAATAAAACAAATTTACACTGCTTTGGATTATTTGGTCTGCTAAAAAACAAAAAAAACACTGAGTTTTATTTCATTTCCCCTGAAAAATACCGCCAGACCCAAATTCCCACCGATTCCCCAGCAGTTCTTCTGCAGCCCATGTTCTCTGTCCAATTTTCATTTCCAGTTTTCCACGATGTTTCCCTAAAGCTGCCTCACATCTCCAAATAATGCTCCTATTCCTTTTTCCCATGTCAGCCCGCCCCCAATGAATTTATAAACAGAATCTATGCGTGCCTCTCTCTGCGGGTGGCACGCTGTCTTAGTTGGTTGTATGCTGTCCTCGCACATTCGCCTTTGCCTGCCCGTTCCACCACCCGCAGTCCTGAAAGAAGCCGCGCAGCCGCAGCTGCGTCTCTAACTTACTCTTTTGCGTCTCCGGTCCAAGTGAGGAACACGCATCCAGTCCAGGTTAAGCCGTCCGTCTTGTTCCTTCTGAAACAGGCTCTGAGATCACTGTTGTACAGTCAGGGTCTCCGTGCCTCTGGGTCCTGGATTAAACAAACCACGGATTGAGAATATTAGGGGAAAAAATTCCAGAAACTTCCAGAATGCAAATCTTGAATTTACTGCACGCCAGTGAAGTGATGTGTGGCAAGAGAGAGAATCAATTTATATATTCTCTGTGATGGTTGCATCTGTGCTGAAAATTTACATTTTTTTCTTATCATTGTTAACATGAGCAATACAGTATGATAGCTTTTTACACACAGCATTTACGTTGTATTAGGTATTATAAGTAATCCTGAGGTAATCAAAAGTGTATGGGAGGGTGTGCATAGGATAAATATACCATTTTATATAAGGCACTTGAACATCTGCAGATTTGGGGGGGCCCAGGACCGGATCCCCCGCAGGTACTGAGGGGAGAATGTGGTTAAAACACTCTGAGGAAAGTTCGATCCATCTCTTTCCCCGTTGCTGATACAGTACGTAGACTTGGGTATTTCTGGTCCAGATATTAGAAGTCCAGATCAGGATTTTGTTTCAACCAACCAGTTGAGTACTCTGTGACTGTGACTCCTTATACTCAACCAGTTGAGTACTCTGTGACTGTGACTCCTGATGCTCAACCAGTTGAGTACTCTGTGACTGTGACTCCTTATGCTCAACCAGTTGAGTACTCTGTGACTGTGACTCCTTATGCTCAACCAGTTGAGTACTCTGTGACTGTGACTCCT
>JABFEB020000079.1:9412517-9422566 GCA_019775895.2 Stomatorhinus ivindoensis
TCCTTAAATCCAGTTTGAAGTGTTCTCCCGCTAATTTCCACCTATGGCCACGAGTTCTTGTATTTGAACTAATGCTATCTGTTGCTGTGTTGCTTGAGAGTCCTGCTTTCACATAAATTCACCAGTAAAGTACGATGAAACTTTTTCAGCTATAATGCTGCTTTTCTTAGTATTGGGCCGCACTGGGGGCAGAGAGTAAACACCTGTGATAGCAAAATTGCTACTGCAAGCTTCACTGAGCAATATTTAAAATGCGTGTGTTTGATCCTTTGTCTGTGCGGAGGATAATCTCCACCCTACATTTAACTGTAGGCGAAGCAAGCCGAGTTCGGTATTCGCCTCCCCCCCATCCAGCAAGCCGCCGCGATCACAGTGGAGGCCCCTGTCAAGCGTGTTTATCTCAAACAATTAAAGATGACCAACAAGGAGCGGCCATTTTTCAGGGGGAATGTGCATTTGTGCTGCAACGCTGTGAGTGTGCGTGAGCGTGTGCTTCGGAGCCGCCTGACGCGTCGACGCGACGCCCTGCCTCCCCTCGCCGGGCGAGTGTTAACATGCTGGGTTTTGTTTTGCTGCCAGCTGTGCAAGTGCCCTCCTCAATGCAAGACTTCATAAAATGCAGAAATGGCCTTCTGTCATTGCTGGCCGCCCCCATGTTATGAACGTCTGTCTTTAAGTGGGATTTGTAGCTAAGTCAGAACAATGATAATGCAGTATATATTAAAAATCAGAGGTGGAGATTTCAGGTCCGGAGAGTACAAATCCAGACCAAGATTTTGTTTCAACCAACCAGTTGAGTATCTGTGACTGTGACTCCTTATACTCAACTGCTTGGTTGAAACAAAATCTTGGTCTGGATTTGTACTCTCCGGACCTGAAATCTCCACCTCTGCCTATAATACACTAATAATAAAAATAACTACGTGTTGTACTTCGAGCTGATGCCTCGCTGAAGCTGCGCGATGTTTTCATGAGTGTGACAAAGTAGTGTATGTGTTCATTATTACGAACCATTGTACTTAGTTCAAATATAATATGCTTTACGGCAGTATGTTTTATGTTTAAGATGGACAATCTTAACCTAGGAACTGCATATACAATCTATCGTGATTTGCAAATCCATTGATTCAAATATCTTTTTTTGTCTGTGTTTTGTAGGTACATTTGCTTGCTAATGAAGAAAGCCTGTTCCTCTAAACAGCCAATCAAGCGGAGAGAGGTAAGGAGTGCAGACTAACACAGCACATTGCCACGCCCACCACAGGAAAAAGCACCCCAGTACAGCCATGGGGGAGTGAGGTACCTCAGCACCACACCAGTCCAAATGGACCAGCGTGAGGTTTTTCCCAGTGGCCGGGGTGACAATCCTGCCACCGACCCCAAAGTTTTCCCTGTAAGTCGGAGGACCTCCTTATAGGGCTGGATGTAGTTTAACATCATACCCAGGATGAAGCCATTGTAGGTTAAGGACCTTTGCTCAAGGGCCAGATGGAGTAGAATCACTGCAGGCATTCACAGGAATTCAAGCCAGCGATCTTCCAAAATGCCAGCACACATTCCCAGCCTTGGAGTCATCACTCTGCCAATTGCGCAGCTGCAAATAAATATATACGGCACACAGAGGGGGTAAGTCGGTTCACGGTGCTTGACTTAGCATTAGGGCGGCTATGATGTGTGAGCTAAGTGATTTTAAACACGGTGGGATTGTTGGTGTCAGACGTGGATTTCAGCATCTCAGAAACGGCCAGCGCTCCTGAGCATCTCCTGCATTTCAGCGCCTGGAAATTACGGAGAATGTTGCGTTAAAACGAAAAACTTCCAGTCAGCGGCATTTCTGTGGATGAAAACACCTCATTAGTGAGAGAGATCAGGTGAGGATGGCCAGAATCGATGCTAACGTAATGTCCACCGTTGCAAGAATAACAGCTCAGTAAAGCAGTCATGTAAAGAGCCTCTTGATGCTGAACTGCGCATCCCTTGATAAATGATACAAACAATCCTCTCTGGCACATTGTCGAGTTCGGAAAGGTTTGAAAGGGTGTTATACGATAAGGGAGACTATCTGTGGTCACCAAAGTTTCTTTTTCCCCAATTTGCAGGAACAGTTGTGCCTTCCACATCCAAATAATGTCATGTATAATAGCGCACTGCAAACACTCACTGGGCACTTTATTTTCACCTGCTCATTAATACAAACAGCCTGCGCCCTCACACTATGAGTCATGTGGCTGCAGCTAGATATATACTGCGTTCAGACAGGATCAAAAAATCGAGTTACTGTTAGAGAGATGATTTAAGCGATTGTGAACATTGTGTGGTCGTTGGTACGACATCCGGTGGTTCCATCACCTCAGAAATAGATACCTTCCTGGGATCTTCATGCGATACAGTGTCTAGAGCAGTGCTTCCAAATCCACTCCTCGGGGACCCACAGTTGCTCCATATTTTTGCTCCCTCCCAGCGCCCTACCAGACTGTCCATGTTTTTGCTCCCTCCCAGCTCCCTACCAAACCGTCCATTCTTTGGCTCCAAAGCAAAAACGTGAGCTGTCTGTGGGACCCTGAGGACACGATTGGTACACTGGTCTGGAGGATACAGAGAAGAGTGTGATGAATAACAAAAGATGCAGCCTGTGGTCCGAAACACCATACTGACGAGGAGACTGGCCAGACTGGTTAAATCTGATGAGGAGACTGGCCAGACTGGTTAAATCTTACAGGAAGGCCATGTATGCAAACATAACAGGGCAGTATAGCAGTGCATAGTGTGCAGAAAGCCTACTCTGAGTGGATTACTTGTCAACCTTTGAAGCTTTAAGGTTCTGGAGGCAAAAACAAGCTGTCCTTGGTACTGGGCTGGTTCATCCAATGGCCTGCCCTTTGAGTGTGTTTACGGTTGCAGCGTGCAGGCTAGTTCACTGGGTAGCAATGCAAGCTTACAGCTATAGGTGTCTGTCTATGGATGTTCTCCCTCTGATGATATGGATTTCTCTGGCTTCCTCCCAGAGTCCTCAGAATTGTCCATACGTTATGAGAGTGCGTTAAATAATGGACTGGTTACCTGTCCCAGGGGCATTGTGGGATAGCACCATTGTCACCCTGCCCTGCATGGGCAGCTGACTTGCAAACATAAAATTCTTACCGTAGAATGCGGCTATTGCTTTTATTTTATGTTAAGTACTGTTAAAACCTTCTCTGAAAACAGGCCACCAGCGGAATATCTTTTGACTGTTTCAGAAACAGGCTAAAGACAGTGATAACGGTCAGTTTTGCTAGAGGGATTCACTGAGATTCACTTTGCTCATAAGAATTTCACAAAGTGCTCAACACCACAGTTGTAGTGATATGTATAAAGTGCCTGTGTTGCTTGCACACAATGATCTACAAGCGGTTACATAATAACTCATTTGAATTGGCAGTGTTGCCTATATCTCCTTATTTTGGACAATGTGGTTCTTATATAAAGAAAAATTCAAGTGTCTAAATTTCCAGATCCATTTGCTTATTGTTAATTCATATTATTTTTATGCATGAGAATGTTGTTGTTTGAGGGTCATTAGCAAGCTTGTCTTTGCAAGGACCACAGCAGAGCAAGGAGCTAATTCCATGTAGGTAAGGTCACATGGTTGGGGTACTGCCTGGACAGATACCAGCCTGTCACAGGGCACACATGGACAATTTGGAGACTCCACTTAAGCAAAGATGCCGTCGGATTGAGAGAGCACCTGGAGGACATCTACATGACCAGGAGAAACCGTGTCAGATTCCAACCAGCAGCCCAAGGCCCCGGTGCTTCTCACGGAACCACTGTGCGAACCCTCATGCCTGAAGCTTTTGTCTTGCCTGTTTTATCAGGAAGTTTCATCTCACATAGATTTTCCAGTTTAATTCCAGAAAAAGGCCAACCGTAAGATAAACATATTATGGCCAAATCTGGCCAAGATGCAGGCCAAATATTTGTACTGTCATACATGTGTGTAGGGATGGTATATGCGATGGGATGATATTAATCATCCATCCATTAATAAAACTAGCGGAACATTGGCAGGAAATTTGAACATTGTAGCATTTTCCACTTTGGAAGCACAAGATCACAGCAGATTGTAGCGATTATACGGGTAGGTAATGACCTGCTTTGGCACATCTGCCTATCGCACCTCCTTAGGTCAGCTGCAGTCATTGTCTACAGCCTACAGCATGTTGCTCCTTTAACTACTGCACTGCTCCTGCTGGAGGAGGTGTTACCCCCTTACTCCTCAGCCAAAATCTGCACTTCTCAGCCTCTTCTGACAGGTCTTTCTGGGTCCTCTGTTGGATTGCCCCAGTGCCTCCCATATAACTCACAGAGGAGACCAGTTGATTTTCTACTTCAGGGTACATGATGGTTCTCCTGCTCGTCTCCTTCTTCACTCAGCGGTGAGTGCAGCCTCCCCCTTTTCGAAGGCACCTTCTACCTTCTACTCCCACAGGATGGTGAACATGCTTCCAAAGGTATAACGTGGGTGGCCCTGTCATCAAACGCTCACGTCGAACAGCACGGGGCAGTCTCGAGGGTCATGTTTCTGTATAAACACAACAAATGGAATGGTAGGGTGTATTTTAATTTAAGATGTATTCGTGAATTTTGCATTAACAGAAACGTTACCAAAACCCATCTGTCACGAACGATTTTACTGAGATTATTCAACTTGAAGTGATCTAGATGCCTGCTATGCCAAGGTTTCAGTCTTTGGGGAGTATTAATATTTACCACATCCTAAATAACTAAATAAGTAAGGCAGCATTATATTCTATAAATTTGCACTTGTGGATAAAACACATGGTGGCAATTAAAAAATAGTAATGGAATATTATTTTAAAATGTATCACATGTTAACACATAAACTTTAACAGCCCTATCTATTACAATAAATCATGTTTATGTAAGAAAAACTATCAAAGGCTGTTAAATTGTCCTTTATTGTGGCAGTGACCAGAGTTTAATGCTAATGTGCTAACTACAGTATCAACATCTTTACAATATCGCATGAAGTATTTTCTTTAATTCTAAACTTCCTCCTTGCTGTTTTTCATCTCGTTACAATGTTGTAATACAACTTTTGACATTAATCGAAGATGGAAGTTGAGTGTGTGGTAAATATGTCATTTCGCAGCAGCTAAAGCACAGCCTATGTGTTTAATAGCTTAAGATAAGCTTCAAATGTGTAAACGATTTCCAGTCTTAAATTGCCGAAGGCAGTATTTCTGAATTCTTATATTTGCATTTGCATGTAAATTACATGCATTACATGTACATTACATGACTTGCAAGTGTGATAGATGAAAACATTCGACGTAGCTAATTTTATCATGGAATAATAAAGGTTTGCTGTAAGGTGTCTTGCATTAGCGTGAGAGTCTGAAAGAGTGAGTGTCACACTGGGTGCGTGAAAGACGGCAGCCCCGCAATATGCAGCAAACAAGCATACAGCTGTCAAGGAAACAGTTTAGGTGAAAATGCTGTTAAGATGAGCTTCTAGTGAGTGACTAGCAACAACTGTAAGTTTGCACTGCGGCAGGATTTATACGATACGTTACATAGCATTATAATCAAAGCGGCTTGAGGGCTACATTCCTACCAGACAATGTCTGGTACATTTAATATGCAATGTGTTAGGATGGAACACCGCAGGGAGATCATCTTTGATAATTTAAATCAATTTTCATCGTATTCATTTTTCTCAGTCTCAGCTATAATCACTGTATGAGAATCAACACTCACTGGATCACTTGTTAAGGGAAGAGGCAGCACTCAGTATATGGGAGAATCCATCCAGTATTGCAATTAGGGATTTTATACAGTTCGATGAGGTGGAAGACTGACCACCTTTTACCATTATTTTTAAATTATAAATGCGCTTGTTAAAATTTTCATGTCATGACTGCTCCCTAGAGGTCTCTCAGAACATCGCGCTTTGGCACAAAGTAAACACTGATCTCCCACAGCCACAGACAACGGCGCGCGCTCAGTGAAGATTCCTCTGCCTCATATTTACCGCCGCAGGGAATCATTTTGCTTCTCAGCTCTTGGTAGAAATTAGGCATGAAAGGACAATCCACGTTGACCGCTGAAGCTTGAAAATGGCGTCTGATGGCTAATGCTAATAAACAAGTCTAGTTGAGGCCACATACCTGAGAGAATGAGGTGCACAAAACCTCCAAATATAAATTATAAACTGCCGGTATGCAATATTTACCATTTCAATAAAAATTTGATTCATAGTACATTGCGTCGGGTTCTCTATTAATGAGCTTGCGTGAGAGACCTCAGTAGGAGAATCAAATGCGGCAAATAAACAGTTTGATACGGCATGCAGAATCCACGTCGATAGGCCGGGTCAGAAACGGAGAGAGCAGACAGGATCCAAACTGGCTGGCAGATGCAGTGGTGGGGAGACGTGGGCAATCAGTTGGGCTACTGGGGGTCTAAGGGCAGAAATGGGATTGGGCACCCAGACAGACAGACAAGTCATCACTAGGATAAAACGCTCAAACTTGTATCAGCCTGACACAGCTCAAATTAGAGAGTTTAATTAAGCAAATCAATTACAGCTTGGAAAGCGGCATAGCCGATAACAGGAAACACAAGGGCAGTGTTTGTCAACTCAGTGTTTGGAGACCGACAGACGGTCCACATTTTTGCTTTCTCCCAATCACCTGGTAGCTGGGAGGGAGCAAAAACCTGGACAGTCTGGGGTCCCCGTGGACTGGACTGAGAAACACTGATGTAGGCTACAGTGTGAGAATCCCGCGGGGGGTGTGGCTGACCAGCAGGTGGGCCCCTGAATGACACTGACGGACTCCCCTGGACTCCATGACAGACTAACAGTATCTTGATTACGAATTTAACTGAAATCGAGGAATAATGACATTTATTCATATATCAGTCAGGCAAAGATATACTGCTAAGTCCGCTACAGCAACCAAATTACAAATGCATCATTAGTGGTGGGTGAGCCTTCTTGTGAGTTTAATCCTTTTGGTGTCAGTTGCCAATTTGTATTGTTTGCAGATTTTTCTTTTCTTTTATGTTTGCTTGTTCTGTTTCTTTAACTTCTCTTAATATAGTACTTGGTTTGATTGTAGCAGTCCATGCCTGTTCTGTAACTGCTCAGCCACTGCGGGATCAGAATCACAATAGATCTCCCCCCAGATATCCCGGGCAAAGCTCTAGAGAGGAATGCATAATACATTTGCACCGATACAGATAGCTGTTAAAGGAAAACCAGAGCATCTGGAGTGGAGCCATGAACATCAGGAGAAGATGAAAATCCCATACACCCCTGAAGGAGTAAGGGACGCTGACTCCCAATGAGCCGCTGTTTTCCCGTTAGCTTAATTTTGTAAATATATTAAGCGTAACATTCATAATCTGACAGCAGCCTGCGTCTGGTAGGAGCCTAACCTCTGAAAATTTACTGAAAAACATCAAAAGATCTAAAGAAATTCATCTGTTGCTCCTCAACACTGCCCACAACTCAGAAAATGTCAAACTGCTTAGCTCTTTATTTTTATTTTAAACCATTTCGTAGTTGTGGATTTGGCTGCAATTATTTCCTCCGGGCATTAAACCTGCACAAAAGCTCACGCTGACATGGATGCTATTGAATTCATATAAGCTTTTAAAAATGACAAAATGCGTTGCTCGCTTTAAACCAGAGAAATATGCGTGTGATCTTTGTAATTTAGTTATGTTTGTTTTCTTAGCTTAGAAAACAGCCAACAGCATTTGACTCCAAGCAGTTCTATATCACCGGCTTTGAGTGAAAGCAGCAGTTATGATATTTAATTTTCTGAGACATTCAGATTAATATTAGGGATCATGGAACAGATTCTTACCCATCTTAGGTAAGCGACCTTACAGTCGTATTTTCTAATTTACAGCCGTAAGTTATCTGCAAATTTCTACGGTTATTGTGCCGTTTCCATTCCGAGAGGGCAGCGATAGCCTCGAAGCATTAGAAACCTCAGCTTGGTCCCACAAAGTAAATGACAGACAAAATGGCCTTTTGTAATAGCCACAGACATGCAGCATATTCCTCCCGAGCAAATTCTGTATAGTAAGCCATCACCGAAGGGTTCTTTTTATCACACGCAGTGGGAACCGCGCATGCAAATGAGACTCCCTTTAATCCAGGCAGTACTGCTCAAGTAATGGCCCTTGGATTCGTGGAGGCTTTACACAGATCACCCTGGAAGACGGTTAATTAATACAAGACTCCACCGTCAGCCGTAAGCCATTTGTAAGTTACTCCGGGTGGGATGGTGAACGGAATCGTGCGGCATGAAGACAGGAGGAAGGAACAGGGACTATGTTGAGAGACAAAGAATGGAGATGAATTTAATGGGTTTACAAAGGTGAGGGGGGGGAGGGGGGGGCATTTAAACAGACACTTAAGTGTCAGCATTAGCGGCGCATACGAGAAAAAAAAAACAGATGTTGGTTTTGGGACGGATTGAGGATGACGGAATTTGTAGCGAGATAAAACAGAGCTCAGTCATATATAACAACAGTAATAGGACGCAGGAAAAAGTCAATGAAAGTGCCTTCGCAAGCTTGGTTTTAAACATTAAACGGCAGTCATTTAAGTAAGTGCTGCTGATTATAGGGGTAGGAATTCAAAAGACCTTTATTTCTAGAAATAATGCTTTTAATGTGCTGATTGGCCAAGGTGTGAAGAATCAATGCAGTACAAGGTACCGGATCTGTGATTTTCCGCTGGAAACGCCAGCACAGACGTCCTCCTAACAGCCTCACACATTCTTCTAAGATGATTGAAGACGCCGCGTCAGAGAAAGCAGAGAATGACATTACATCAAGCTGGGAGTCGTCTCGGGCAATAGAACGAGAGCGGAGTGCAGCGTGTCTCTGACTACAAACCGAATGGCGAAGACGACTCTCCTGTTCCATTAATCATGTCTGACGTTTACAGCCAAGGCCGTGAAATGGCCACGGACGTCACGTCTCCTCTACAGCGCTTTGCTTCTCCAGGTCTGTGGAGTGAAAATAATAAAGCCACACCCTCCTCTGTAGGATGTCGTGTGAGGCGACGCCGATAGGCAGTTCGTCGTGTTTACAGACGTCTCACGGACGGCTCTGGCCCTGCAGATCCGAACGAAGTGTTGATTATGTGTCTTATTGCTAATCCCTTTTTCAATTAAAGGGAAATGAAGGGGCAGAAATTACTGGTGTCACTCCCCGTCTACTGATCTTTTTATAGAAATAATCCGTTTAGCTTCTCATCATGGGGGCTTTTATCGTTAGGTTTAAATTCCTTACTTTTTCTTGAATACTTTCTAAAGCCTGAAGTAATTGCTGCTGTTTGGATTAAAACTAGTCACGTAGATATCAGAGGAGAGGGACTTCAACCTTATTGTGATGTCTGGGCTTACAGGAAGCCTCTTCTATTCGCATCAAATGCTCAGCAGAACGATCGGATCAAAGGAAGAGCGAGAAATCTGCTTCAGGGACGGACTCTAAACCAGTTCTATAAACCTGCATCTATCTTATTGTCCCACTTTAAGGTTTTATGACAGTGTTTTTGGCCTGTTAACAGAGTATAACATTTAGTTCTTGCTGGGTTAATAAAAAATTTAAGAATGTGTTAGAGTAAATGTAGCCCAATCCACCTTAAATCTGACCAGTCATCTCGCTAAGCAATAAATCCTGCCTCGTGACACAGGCCCCATCTGTACACGCGAGCTTCATGTCCGATGCATCAACACTGCAAGTAACATCTACATAACTCAACTCTCCCATGGTCTTGAAACAACATTATAATCAGGGAATGACATAACTGCTATGTAAGTACGCATGCGGCACAAAGCGATCTGCACAGTTATTTTATGTGCATTTGCAGTATAATCTGTCAAGAAATTACTACACATTTGAACCTTTAAATGGTTACTGCGTAATTGAGTTTCGGTATAAAGATAATTTCGTATCATAACAGTGCAAATGTCTATCTATCTATCTATCTATCTATCTATCTATCTATCTATCTATCTATC
>JABFEB020000079.1:9532763-9545807 GCA_019775895.2 Stomatorhinus ivindoensis
CTGCTCCTTACACACTGTAATCAGTGCTGCTATTTACACACTGTAATCAGTGCTGCTCCTTACACACTGTAATCAGTACTGCTCCTTACACACTGTAATCAGTGCATGCTCCTTACCTCCTCTTTCTCCATGTATGGGTGTGTGTCTGTGAGTAATACAAACTGCAGCCTGGTTCTTCTCTGTTTCTGGTTCATGAAGGGCTACTTCCTTGCTTTATGGGACTTAGGAATTGTCCCAGCAGCGCACATTGGTATAAAATATGGAGTGGTCTCTTAAGTTTTTCCAGAGCTTTGTGTGGATGAATGAGCAAGACGGAGAGTCTTTAGGAAACAAAATTACAATATGGTTCCTTAGTAACTTAGTAGTAATTCAGTTATTTCAAAAGGGTTTATAGAATTAACAGATATACTGTACACTGATCAAAAAAATGAAAGGGACACTTTTTAATCAGAGTAAGCATCAGGTCAGTTAAACTTCTGGGATGTTCATCTGGTCAGTTAAGTAGCAGAGGGGCTGTTAATCAGGTTCAACTGCTTTGCTGTTAATGAAATTAACAACAGCTGCACTAGAGGGGCAAATACGAGACGACCCCCCCAAACAGGAATGGTATAACGGGGCAGGCCTCTGAAATCAATGCACATTCATTAATTAAAAGAAATGATAGATAAGTAGTGTTAAGTTCCCATGATTCTATTTTACTTCAACAAACCTACTTATTTGTTCATTAGAATCATAGTTACCAATGTCTAGTGGGTAGATAAAGATTATATACATTATAAAGTGATGATTAACTGAATTTTGAGTTAACACTGAGCTCAATGGCTTGTTGCGAAGTACATAATCAGTAATTTGTTAGTAACTAAGACTCAGTGGTTAATTCATACATAAGTAAGAGCTGGTTCATGATTAATTAAGAAAATAATAGTATATTATTTGTACTCCCCCGAGTAAAGCCTAACCAGACATTTAATGTACATTGTTACTCCGGACTGTAAACGCATCCATGACAAAATATTTTGTTTGGAAAAAAAAAAAAAAAAACATTTTTAAAATCCTAAACCCATGGTAAAAATTACATTTTGATTCAGATGCCCATAAGAGTAACACTAACTGGGAATGCCGGTTTGAGTGTCTCACACAGCAGTGCTACTGGGTTAGCAGCATCCCTTGTGTATGTGGAACGCCCCACTAGCCACGAGGCGTACGGCGGACTTACTGTTGGCAGTGCTGCAGTCAGCAGCGTCTCTATGGACGCTTCCAGCACCGTGCAGGGTCCATGTCTAATGGCAACAGTCCGTGCAAAACAATATTAAGAAGATAGCCTTGATGTGTTGTACACTCAGTGTGTATGTACAGACATTCATTATTCATAAGATATTGTTCTTAATGGTCTCCATGCATCTTTCTATAGACTTGATCAAGATTCACTAAGGAGATTGTTCTGTGTCTCTAGAGCAAATAATCACTCCGTGTTTAACAAACATTTTCTGCTTCGTTACTCATCTGGGCATCTGGTATACGAGACTAAAGCTAATTTGTGCTGAAAATAAGCGTTTGGCCTAAATGCTATGTTCAAAACTGATAACGGATGCTTGTTTATCAACATGTAACATGCTCGAAGCACTTGGGGAGCGAGTACTGGACGGCCTAGCAAACATCTCTAATTAGGGGGCCTCTTGGGTGTGGGCAATTGTTTTGCTTTGAGTGTCCTTCGAAACCCAAAATACAAGAAATGCACTGTCCAGTTTGATATGTTTCAACATAATCTAACAGCAGATAAATAGTGTAACATGATTCATGATTTTTTTTTTAAACCAAAAATAAATGGTCTGTTTGGAAATCATCCAGGGACCATGTTTTTACAGAACAACCTGAAAATTTCAAGGGTACTTTTAACGTGTCTGAACATATATTCAAATTACCTCTGTGGTACAGAAAATAACCATGATAATTTGCTTCATTGTTTTTTTTTTTATATAAAAAATTCCCAGCATGCAATACTGACGAAATAGATGGAATGTTCCATGCCAGTGAGTCAGCCGACGCGCAGAAGCTAACACAACATTCTGCTTAAAGGTCTATGGTTTTATTGGGGACAATGTTTTTCGTGTGGTCATTAGAGACAGGGGACCTTGTGTGGAGCGACTCCCAAAAAAAAATATGGTGGACATTGCCAGCCACACAGTGCTTGCTAAGTCAAAATTCTGACAGAAGTACATGAACTGAAAGTGAACTCGTGCAGAGTTCCAACTAAAAGCATGTATAGTGGTGATAATACACGGTCCTGTCAGAAACGTAGTGGAAATCCATGGAGCATTGCAAGATGTCGGAAGCCTGGTAGACAATAAAATAAAATAAAATAAAATAGGTGTTCTTTGAAGGACCAAATGTACAATGAATCTGGACATTTTGAACTATACACTTTATATCAATTCACTGCTTATTTTTCTAAGCACTACAATCAGCAGGATCACACAAGAGGAATGGAGCCGCAAAGTGATTCAATTATTATCTCACAACGCAGTGCAATCTTCCGTAATTACTAGACCTTCTATGCGGCAGCCGTCAAAAACCCCTGCATCTACATGAAGGTCCATTATAATTTTAGTTGGCTGGTAGCAGTCGACGAGGTAACGCTGTTGGGGCAGGGGGGTAAATCTAAATAATCTTTGGAAGAAGTTTGTTCCCTGGGTAACTAGTGAAAGTCGTAGACAAAGCAAGCAGTTAGTGTCACGCCAAAAAACAAAATCAAAGGAGAATCAAACGAAACATGTCTGTCCTCCCTGGAGACAGCCATTAAACAGAATAAAAACAGAATATGTACTGAGCAAGGGAAGAACACCAAATAGTTTATACCTCCAAACTTTCATAATGTACTGCACAAGTTCTAAAATGTACTGCATTTCAGATGTTGTGGAATGATATTAAGTTTAATTACGTCAGATCTAGTTTGTGGGCGGGGATTCTGCTTTACAAGACTTTTGTAGCATCACAAATGTATTTGTAAATTTCTGTCACCTCTGTGTACCAACAAGAGTGCTGTTCCTTGTGAGGGCAGAATATTAGGCTTTATGAGGTCATTGGAAGAGAATGATGAAAGAGTGTGAAAATGCGCCGTCGATAAAGGATGTCTGGGCCAAAGCTCAATCCCTATAAATCAAAACTAAGGAAACTGCAGCTTAACTTCCAGGCTCAAGCTGGAGTATAAGGAAGAAGAAGAAAAAAAAAACAATAATTTCTATAGGAATTCTTGCCTAATGCGTCAACAGCATTAAACTTCCAGAACAAACTGGTCTGATGTTGCCATTACAGCCAAAGGTGATCAGTTTCATCAGCGGACAAGTGTTTAGTGCTGGACTAGCTAGAAACTTAGAAGTGTGCAGTTCAAAGAAGAGGCCAGAACTTTGAAGCTGGTAGTTTACTGCTTTTAGGGACTCATCAAAGCTGAGCAAGGAGCAGTATTGTGGACAGTGTGACAGATTCTATACAGTGATAATCAATCACCAACTACTGCTAATTCATCCATCGACCCATCAACCCACGGCTCAAAATTAAAACACACGGTAAAATTTAGACCTGTCTCTCAGTCCCATGGTATATTTTTCCAGCTCACATACCCATCAGCCTCGTACGCCAGATGGCCAGTCCAGCCCTGTATCCATAAAAGAATCTATCCATCCAGGCACCCGTCTTCTAATGCTTATGCCCATCAGAGCAACAGTGAGCTGAGATGCGGCAAATGTTAATGGAATTCACACTTAAATGGGCACCACATCGAGTGCTACAGGGGAATTCATGTCAGAGTTAACTAAAGAACAGCAAAAAATGGAAATATAAGGGTACCCATAAGTTATTTCAACAAAGAATGCGTGTATGTGAAGGCATTTGAATATACTAGCAAGAAGTATGAGGAAAATCACCGAAACTCTCTGACTCATAGTAAATAAATATAATATAATCCGTCACAGGCACTAAGGATTGCCATGATGGTAAAGAGATTCCATGAGACACAGTATCTAAATTCTTTTTAGACTATAACAAACACAAGCAATTCATATCAGATCCAGGGCTAGGACTTCTACAGCAGGGACTCGTGGCTGACGTCTGGGAATGAAGAGGGGGAAAATATGTCAATGAAGCTAAACCTATCCACAACAATGGGTTCCTAGTACCGAGAAAGGTAAATAAACTGTGTGCGCTATAGTCCTTAATGGAACTCTGTAAAGGAAGGGGTTCTATCCATGTTCTAAAACCACTATTCGGCGTCAGAGGGGTCTGGAGCCCATAGGTGCAAGGCAGGGAACAAACCAGAATGGGGCACAATCACACGCCACTCACACCATGCAATTTGGTAACACCAACTCACCTCAGTAAGTTTGTGGATTAGGACAGGGAGAGAGAATGGTACCAGAGATCCTTAAGGATACCCCAGAATGGGATGAGGGGAAATGCAAACTCCACACACAGAACCCTCACAGACACATGAGCGCTGGTCCCAGAAGCTGCATATATACCCATATGATAATATACAACATCAGCCAATAAAATCCTATTTTTATTAAAACAGTATGTTAAAGGTAATTCATTTATATGTTGAATTAAAAGCAGCACAGATAAGTATAGTAAGAATTCATGAAAAGTAAATCAGTAAAACCACATGCACTCTTGAGACTATTTATTTGCACAATACATACTGAAAATTCAAATACATGTGTGGTTATTATCTATTTAGAGATAATTTAATGTTATCAACTTCAAGACAGCCTTTATGAACCCACAATGAATATTTCACTTGTATTGCAGTTAAGTAACTTTCACAAAGTGGAAAAGACACAAATTACATATGAGCACCTTGGATCATCAAAGTTTCTCTCTCAAAGTTTGAAGGAAATGGTGGAGAATGATAACCAGCTATGTAGAATTATTTTAGTCACTGTGTGCTGCGTGTGTCAACAATGACAATTAATCACTAAATAAAAAATAACTAAATAGTTTGCATAATATCAGGAAGATCAAACCTCAACTATCATCTTATCTTATCTCATCTGATCTTATCTCGTCTCGTCTCATCTTACCCAATCTTACTTTATCTTATCTGCTCTAGTCTTCTATAGTCTGAACGTCAGGATTGGATATTGATAACATATTCCTTACAGATAGCAACAAAACCAGCCAGCTGTCAAAAGGCTCTAAATGACACTAAACTTTAAACAATCGTGTAAATTAGCTAGTCTAGCTATGCTTAAGGCATATGTGTAATCCAGCATGGGATTGGGTGCCTAGCTGACTGGCTGATTACATATGACAAAGTCGTGTTTTGCACCACTTATGAACAAAGTTACGCTACCACGTGTTAGCTAGTTGAGTACTTTACGACATGCTCCGCCGTGATTGGCGGAAACACCATCACTGGGCTGCACTGGCACTGGGCCATCGGGCTATCACTTATGTTGAACTCAGTATTGTATATATCTATATCTATCCCTATGTATTTTCCGAAATTATCATCCTTTATTGCGTATGTGTGTCGTGTGTGGTGTACTGCTGGCTGGAGTCCTGCTGTATGTGCAGTGGCAATAAAGATTCCTATCTTCTTATCTATCAGTATATGCTACTCAATTTCTGGCTGAAGCACTTGGCATCTCCGAACGTGACTAAAATTCTTTCTTGACAGAGCATGTGCTGTGACGCCGACGCAGATGACTCAAGACGCACGTCTGGCATTCAATCAGTCGAACTAACCTCAAGTTAAACTCCACTTGTCTGCCTACACTGGCATCAGGTTGAAGATGTGTACCTTCATAGCTATGAATGGAACTGTACCTCCTACCTCGAAGTCCATCTTGCATGCTATGGTCATCAAGCAAATACCGCCGGGTTATTTCTCAGCCTTCTGAAACAAATCCTTCTATGAGATGTTTTTCAGGTGTGTTTCATTGAGCCGCCAGACTGCATCTGATGTGCAGCATCCTTGACAAGTGTCAAGAAACATCTAAAGATCCATCTTTTCTGTCAACACCAGAACAACCCTGTTGCCCTATTGACTATCAACTAGGTTACTAAAGACTTAATCCATGCAAAGGTCCTAACAGCACAACGTCTTACACCCCAAGAGCAACAAGACTTAGTCAATCCTGAGTATATATTAAGCCTGAGATTTCTGGAGTCAGTTGAGCTCCTAGGTGACACGATTGTAACAGTATCGTGTACAGGTGCCAAGCTATTACTATTATTATTTGACATATACAAATATCTATGTGGCATTCAGATAGCAATAAGTAAAGTCAGGAGGAGTCAACGTTCTCTCCGATAATCTACATGAAACATGCACTTGTTCTGTGTGTCACCCCTTGTATCACTATTAGGAAAGTGTTACATGTGTAGCATTATGGTACTTACTCTACTAGTCAGTGTGAAGTAAACTAACTCTATTGTTCGTTTTTCTATTGTTCTTCTTTTAAGTAAAACTGGACTCTCTTGTGAGGTTATATACAGGTCTTTATGGGACTTTATGTCCTCCGAGGAGAGATTAATGTCCTTTTCATTATCATTTTTTTTTACCCCAAAAGACAATAAAACTCCAATTTATTCTCATATTCAGTTTTAATATTTATAAGCTGGAATTTGTTTTTATGTATTACCTATTACAATCACCTACTTCAATAAATCATCAAGATAATTAATAACAATGCTCCGGCTGTTGAACCACTGTGTTATATTTACGCATGGTAGGGAACCCCACAGCCAGCTTTCAGTCTGATTTATTATTATTTTTATTTCACTCCAAATAATAGAGATTTCTAAATCACTATGGACCCAAGTTTCCTTTAAGGCAATATCAACAGCTCATTGAATCACAAGTATTTCTTAGGTCAGCAGACTCTCTAATATAGGTCTACAAATATAAATGGCAGATTTTAAATTATTTAACACACAGGTGTACGATAATTGAGACAATTTTGATTAAGTAGCTCAATGAACGGTACAGAATAAATAATTATCCTCCTGGTGACCCACAATGTATAAGAACAGCACCAAATTACTCCGTATGTGATCGATGCAGGAAGAGATCTGAGTTTTCTATTAAAACTACCCTTCTTAGTTTGTATTGCGTTGGTATATTTGTTGATCAATAAAGCTGCATATCACATCATCCTTTTAAATATCCATCCATCCATCTTCTGAGGACCTGTAGAGGTTAGGTTTGCGGAGGTCCTATTGAAAATCATCCATCCATCCATTTTCTATACCCACTTATCCTACTTGGTCGCAGGGGGTCTGGAGCCTACCTGGAAGCAACGGGCACAAGGCAGGGAACAACCCTGGACGGGGGGCCAGCCCATCGCAGGGCACACTCACACACCATTCACACACACAGGGACACCTACAGGCAATTTTAGCAACTCCAATCAGCCTCAGCATGTCTTTGGACTGTGGGGGGAAACCGGAGTACCCGGAGGAAACCCCACGACGGCAAAGGGAGAACATGCAAACTCCACACACATGGAACCCAGGTCCCAGAGGTGTGAGGCAACAGTGCTAACCACTGCACCACCGTGCAGCCCCATATTGAAAATCAATTGTTATCAATTGAAATTAGTTACATGTCTGTTTCTGGTTCATCTCTGGATTATTGTTTTCTTGGTGAGTGGATCTAATTTATAATTTTGGTAGAGTATATTTTATTTATATTAATTTTGTTCCCTTGTGGGTTGCTTGTTTTGTTTCCCTTGTTATGACAATTTTTAATTGTTTATGACTGACATTTTGGATTAATCTGCCTAACAAAACAACAGCTCCCTTGAGTCTGCCCCAGCATTCCGCCCGCCAGCCTCCTCTCTCCCTTCTACATCACAATCAGTTTCTTAGTTTAAAATCCTCTTGGACACCTGCGGCCTACTGGCTTATCGGGGTGACTTGTCGGATTTAAGGTACCACAGTATAAATGGACTTATATTCGTTCACTTACATTTTGCCCAGTCTACCTTAAATCCGACAAGTTACCCCGATAAGCCAGTAACCCGGCTTCGTCATACAGACCACTGCTCTCTTCCTGTCGTGGTACTTTCAGATGTTTGTGGACGAGTCTTGCAGCATTGTTTTAGGTTGTTTTGTAGAAAGAAAAGTCAATGAAGGTATAAACACTTCAACGTCTTCTTGTCAAGCAAAGAAAGACTCAGCTAATTACCATAGATCCAGCATAAGCTGGACACATGCATAAAGTAAGTAGTGCAAGGTGCGACAAATATGAAAAGAGAGATCCAAAGGTGTTCCTTTTACCGAAGATTTATTAGAAAGTGTAGTTCTATAGCAGCCCCTATCGCCGAGGTCCTCAAGGGAGCTAAATGCAGATATTCAGCGTCCAGGCTGCCTGCAACAAGGACTTTTCTACAGTTATTCCCATTGTGGTCCAACCTGATGCCTCCAAACCATTTATTATAGAGGTTGACACAGCAGAGGTTGGTGTGGGAGTGGTGCTGTCACAACGAACAGGTCAGCCAGGTAAGTAACATTTTTTTTTACTTGAAACTCTTCATACCATAGAAGAACTTGGGAACCTCAGTTGAATTAAGGATCATGACCTATGAATACGTAATTGAATAATGAATCAGTCCTGTTATTTTCTAACTCAGACTGTAACGACAGAACACTCAGGGAAGGTCCAACCGGTTTTATCGGGGAGATCTGAAGCGGAGTCAAAAGATCAAATAGGGTCACAGTCAATATCCGTCTGATCCGAGTAATCAAAGCCAGAGGGGAAACCAAAACCATCGTCGGGCCGAGGGCAGGGGAGCGCGAAAGCCGAGAGGTCTGTCCAAAGACGCTGACGGGACGCACGGGGAGCTGACACGAGGGAAGATCAAGGCTGGGTCGGACGGGAGCAGGAAGGTTCAGGAGGCGCCAGGGAAAGCCGGGCGCGTCGGAGCTGAAACAACGACAAAGGTAGAAGTCGCTTGGAGATTGCATCGCTAACAATACCTCTCATGGAATGATTGTCGTGCGAGGTTTAAGTAGCTAAGGGGGCGTGTCTCTGATGATGCGCAGCTGCCGGCGTAACACAAATTGCCATGATACTTGTGTCATTTCTATAACCAACGATAAATGATCCACTCTAATGTCCTGCTAGCTCTGAATATCAAAGATTCCTAACCATATTATTCATTAATAAGTTAAGGAAAGGTCCTAAATTCCTCAGCATAACATCCTCGACCCAGATCTGCTCAGACAATGACATCAGCGCCATCCAGCTCGTCAGGCATCCGGCCCCAGAGGGACCTCCCAGGTCTGGACAGCCTTTCCTCCATGGTTCCTGGTGCTGTGTCCATGACGTAAGTTCTCTCAGCAATTGAACTCGCTGAGAGAGCGAGGGGTTAATCCCCAGTGCCGCGTCACACGTCACTGCTACCGAGACCTGGGGCTGTGATAGGAGGTGGACACACCTAGTCATTAGCCAGTCTTGGCGTGGTCTTTTGGTTGGGTATTTGGCTGCATTCTCTTCTGTTTCCCATCGCCGCCTCGTAATTCAGTGCCATAGTGTTCATAGTGTGATTGATGCGCTAAGCCTTGTTTGTTGAAAGTATAGTCAATAAAATGTATACCTGCTTCAGGCAATTGTAACGAAACTAGATCAAAACTTAATTATTAGTTTTATCACTGGATCTGCTAGTATCTACTGCACAATTAACTACATTTGCATATCTGTCGATAGTGTTAATAGACTATAAACAAAAAAGAAAGAAATGTTTAAGCTAATTCATTATCTTAATTTATTGTGTTCCATAATGATTTAAATTGCTGAGAAATTAAAGTAAATAAGTCGTTGATTTGCTTTGGCATTGCAGCCATTTTTCAGCAAAACAAAGAGTATAAATATGTCACAGATGAAATAGTGACTTTACAGCTCAGAAAAGCAGCAGCACTCTTTCAGATTCATGAGCCAGGCGTAAGCATTTTAGCAGTCACTCTTCAGTACATCACAAAGGTTTTGGCAGCTTCCGGATGTGAGTGACCCCAGGGTAACCCTTTGTTGTGACAGCTGCGAAGTCAAACAGGAATCGGTGTCACCATTTTACATGCATTTCTGATGTAAGCTTCGCCCGAATGAAAGTCAAAGATGAAATAAGACAATCAGAGCTTTGATTAAAAAAAAACAATTGTATGGTAATTTGTTCAATAACAATAACTATATCAGCCATAAACATAACTTCACCATACCAGCACTTGGGTATTAGTGGATTTTAATATATTTTGCTGCCATTCTGTGACTGTGGTGCATTCAACAAGCAAAATCATAACAATCAATAAACCTCAGTGTGTTTGTTGGGCCACATGTGAAACTTCAAATGCAGTATCGGAACCCCTGGAGTTTAATCTGTTCTAGGTTAAGCTGTGAATTTTATACCAAAATATAATTTTCCAGTGTGGTGTCATTGTCCTACATATCTTACTGCTGTTATAATATATAGTCAGTATATTTCCAAAGCACTACACATGAAAACATAACAGTACGGCTGAAAAACTTTGCATTGACCTTTGTTATAAAAAGTACACAGTTTCTGATTTAGGTATTACTATTACTGCTAATAAGTTGAAGTCTTTGCGACAGGTTGGCGCCCCATCCTGGGTCGTTCCCCACCTTGCATCCGTGGTTTCCCCGGGTAGGCTCCAAACCCCCCCCCCCCATCGTATCACAGGATATGCAGTTATACAAAATGGATGGATGGATGGACAGATGGATGGAGTCTAGTTAAGCCGCAGTGAATTGCGCCGCCCATTTCACATGTAAACATTTAGCGTCATGCACATGCCATTTAGCTTCGTTATCAAGAGCATGTCTGACAGAGTAATTAGTAGTTTAACCATGTAACTGACTTGACAGCCAGACACATTACGCTGTAATTCCCTCTTACATACCTGGTATATGTCACTGCATAATATCTAGAAAAGCGAGAGCTGGACAATTGCCTTAGAGGGAACATAGCATTTCCGGATCGGTCACCAATATCCCGAAGCTATATGCTCATCAACATTCTGCAACACCCTCAGTTTTGAAGCAAAACATCTTTGATCCATCATTAAGAACCTTAATAAATGAATGAGCTTTACTCTGACGACACTGACGGCATCCTTCACATCCACGCAGCAGCAGCCGTCCATCTTACAACCGTTTACTTGGATCAAGGAATTATAGCAACTCCTGTAACTTCTTTGGCAAACGTAATGGCACGTTCTTCTATAATCATATATATCACATCTCTAGATCTATTGTGGTTGCATTTCTTATGTTAGTCTATAGTAATACTGTGTGGAATAGTGTTTCTTAACCCAGGTCCCCAGAATGCACATTTTTGTTCTCTCCCAGCACTCATCAGACCTGAAACCAACAATCAAATACAACAAATACTTGATATATGTGCGCTGCGACCTGGGAGGGATCAAAACTGTGGACTTAATATTATGTTCCTCTTAAAAGGTGCATGTCCCCTGGTGACTGCTGTGATGCTTTTCAGTTGGTTGTGCTGCTTCTATCTGGATGTCCAGCTACAACGAGACAAACAGACTTTCTGTTTGTAAGGAGCAGGAAGGCAATTCCCACCCAAAATATACCGAATCCCCGCAATTTGCTTTTGACATAAAACGTTTTTTTCTTTCAATTCCACATCATTAACTAAACTGGATTGTGAGAATCTCGTGTCACTCCTGTGTTTTCTGTCGCCTGGGCTATTATTGTTTGTTTCACCCTGATGCTGATTTTAACTCTTGTTGCGCTACTACAATAGTTACGTTACTATGAGAAAAGCTTGACATGTGCCGTTGGGGTCACCTTGACCCCGAGGGTAGGCCAGAGAGGTAATGAATGTTTGTGCGTGGTGATATCCCTCATGCCCCACGGTGTCACTCATATCGCTTCCCAACATTAAAAACGGAGATCAAACAAATTTAGCCGCTGTTGGGATCACAGCTCCTTTGGGGCTTACGTCTGGACATTAATCACCTGCAAATGAATAGGCAGCTGTTTGCTCACAGCACAATTTGCAGGGATTCTGAAACACGTACTGCTGTTTCGTTGTGATTGACACGTTTGATAATAACGCACTGACAGACAAATCATACTTGCACATTCGTCTTCCCGATGGTTATCTAGTACATCTTTGCAACAGGTCCAGCCTGGAGCATGTATCTCAAGCTGCGTCCACCATAAACCAGGAGCATGTTTAGAGTGCAATGCTAGTCCTTAGCAAGACATGAGATTACTCACACTCACACACACGTGAAGAAACTATGGGAGATGCAGAAATGCCAGTAGACGATGCACGTCTTGGGGGGAAAACTTAAAACTATCATGAGGAGAAAGTCATGAAACTCAGAATGTGAACATTTATCCAAGGAGACCCAGAATTTTGGCCCCAAACCTGGAATGGGTACACTGTTAGCCAGTGGCCAACCCTCAGTAAAGAGTAATAGTACTAGTGCTAGTAGTAGTAGTAATAATAATAATAATAATAATAATGAAGTAGAAGAGCAACAACACCAATGCATTCTATGTTTCATCATAATTCAGCTTTTCACTCCACTATAATTGATTTTGTTCCTGCTCTTGTAAAGGATTTTACTGTTTCATCAGAATCAGAATCAGAATCGTGTTTATTGGCCAAGTAATTTGATTCCGGTAGATGGTGTCTCTCAAGTACAGTGTAAAAAAAAAACAACAACAATGTGTAAGGATACAATGAACAAAGGATTTTACTGTTTCATAGCCATAACATTTTACGGTACTAGCTGGTCAATGGTTATATGCGTCCTTTGAAATCAGTCATTGTAAATTTAGGAGAACTGAAGGGATAACTGAAGGGTACAACACCACAATGTGTCCTTTATAAACTTTTTTTTTATGGACGATGGAACATTGCTGGGGGGGCGGCATGGTGGTGCAGTGGTTGTCACTGTTGCCTCACACCTCTGGGAACTGGGTTCGAGTCTCCGCCTGGGTTCCATGTGTGTGGAGTTTGCATGTTCTCCCTGTGCCGTCGTGGGGTTTCCTCC
>JABFEB020000079.1:9582151-9594004 GCA_019775895.2 Stomatorhinus ivindoensis
CCCAACCTAAAAATTGAATTTTTCAAAAACAATGACTGGATCAATGCGGGATCTCCTTTACCAAATTCCCACTGTCAAACGGCTTTGCCGTCTTTCCAGTCTGGCGGCTCCTAGATGTGGTCAGGAATCTGGGCCCTGCACATTGCACAGCACATTAAATCCCGATGAGCAGCACTGGTCCAATTTTCTGTCTTTTGCATATGTTCACTCCAGGCTTTGATTTAAGGGAATCGTATGATACGACAAGGACTGCAACAGGACTGAAGGTTTGAATCCCAGGGTAAAAACTCCAGTTTACGATTCTGTAAACACTATGAATGCCTCTAATAGTGGTTAGTAGAGCCGTAAACTCTACAAATGTAATTTACCTGCTTCCAATCAAGCATATAAATGGATTTTGTGGAACATACTCTACATATAAGCCCCAGGTACTGTACACTGTACCTATGAGTCCCTGGTGATGCCTTTCGGGTTGTGCTGTCCGTGACGATGAGGCTCACAGCCCACTTGCTCCCGCCATGCAGATCCATATGCAAGCCAACGAAAAGCACTGCGGCACTTTGAGCAAAACAAAAGTGAAACTATCTATGAAGGAGATATAGGCAGGTCCTCAAACCCCCACCCCCCCCTCACCCTCACCCCCAGATATAACAGAAGTAGCAAAAGTGCTTGGAGGTAAACAAGTATAAGAAGTACAAACATTCCTTTATGCTGTCAGCTACCTCTACATAACAAAAAATGAATGAATATAATGCGCCAATCCATAATCTAATCAAAAAAGTGTTTCTGCATCTAATTTCCACAGCCAGACCCGGAGGCGTGAGGTCACAGCTACCCACTGGGTCTCCGTAACACCTCTTAAAGTGCTTACCATATACAAATGTGTGCACTTCTCACGTTGCAGTCGGTGACATTTTCAGCCATGCAGAGTGATTTTAAAGATCCAGGGTAAGTTTTATGCCTGATTAAACCATTGTATGTTTAACCAGTACAGGACACTATATGTCCTAAATGATTAAAATGAACATTTAATGATAAAATGTAAGTATTAAATCATATAATCCTGGGTTAATAAACATGGTAGGGAAGGACAATAATAATCGTGTAACATTGACATTTATTTATTTACTTCATGGTTTATTACCTGTGTGAAAACAGTGAAATGATTTTTGATTCTAGTCAATAAAATTGAGTATCCTCATGGTCCTAAAGTCTGAAGAATTCCTGTCTTTCAGTGGTCTCACAGACATATACATACATACACATCAGTGGCTATATAAATATATACTCATGTGGAGAGAGAAATAGATAAAAGAAGTATATCTACGTGTGTGTGTATACATACAGCATATGTGTGTCAGAGGTGGGACTGTGGGGGTTAAGTGTAAAGCCAGAGTACCATTTTCCACCTGCATTCAGGTTATTTAACTTGGACGTATTTAATTCTCCGCAGGCTCGCTCACACACTCCAGACAGTAACAAATGAGCTGGCGTCAAGGCGCTCCCATGGCGCAGTTCGGCGCCGTGATTTGATTGGTTCAGTGAGCGTCTCCGGTGGCCCCCACTGTTACACCAGCTGACGTGAGGCCCCGCACGTGCACTTCAGATGACACGCCGACACATTGACCCCAAGGCCACGCGTTAACCCCAGGCAGAATCTCGGACAGGCTTATATTTGTCGTTTACGAATCCATTTGCATTATCTACCATGCCTTTAAATGTGCTTGTTACCTTTGTCCTGTCTTACACGTAAGATAATCAGGATGTGTTTTCCCAGAGATATATAGATAAAGGTGTTAACATGTCATGCGTCGGTTTTAATTTCTGGCCGGCGCACAATGGTGGAAGCTGTGAGTGAGCTGTTTATCCCCACGCTGCCCCCACTGGCTGTCCCCGAGCGGAGATGCACTGAGCCGATCGTCAGCTCCCCCATCCATCTCCTTTTCGCTGCGCAGCGGGCCATCGGCATCTGTTGTGAAGTATGGAGCGCATGTGGCGCAGGGACAGAAGAGCCACCCCGGAGACTCCGCCCACAATGACGAATCACTCCTGCCAGGAGAGATGTTCCTTTAGAAAACTTTGCTTCACTCAGTTACATGAACTCACTTACTGGATGCTTCTATCCAAAGCGATTTACAGTAGAGGGAAGTACGGTGGCCCGTAAGTGTCCACACCCTGCAAATTCCCTAGCTAACACGACGTAACGTTTAGCGCAGTTAAACAACAGAACGGCTTAAATCTTTTTACTTAGGCCGAGAGTCAAACCAGGCACCTGTTTCCCTACAAAGGACATTTATTTAACACTCCACCAGAATGTCGTCCTCGGTCTCTCATTTGAAACTTCATAAATGAATAATGGTTCTGCTCAATATGCACGAGCTGAAAACCTCGTTGTACTGGGCGGATACAAAGCGCGCTGCTAAGCTAAGCTAAAAACCCAGGCCCTCCGACAAAGCCCTAAATCCATCACGCCAAGCCGTTCCCCAGTCAGCAAAAAGATAACATTGTTAGCTTCGTTCGTCTTATTTATTTCCTCCTGCTTTTTGTTCTTAAAAAGCTGAAGCCTGTGGTATAAAATTTTAATCCTAGAGCCACTTATTAATCACCCCCGTGAAATTTAAAGAGCACGGCCATTTGTTATATCGAGGCTTGGGGACATGGTGTTGTGCTGATTGCACTGATGCTTATTATGCATCAGAAATTAAAGGCATGCCTGCTAGTTTATTTCTAGAAGAGGGAATCTCTCTTTAATTGAACTCGAAATATGGAGTGTTAGCAGCATTTGGCTGATGACAATCAGAGCTTAGCACATTAACACTAGCATTGGCGTTGATTAATACATGAATTAAAATTAAGGATTAAATGACATTTTATTGGGCTTAATCGTAGGTGTCAATGTTTAGTCATGCATAATATT
Organism: Stomatorhinus ivindoensis; assembly: GCA_019775895.2. NCBI lineage: Eukaryota > Metazoa > Chordata > Actinopteri > Osteoglossiformes > Mormyridae > Stomatorhinus > Stomatorhinus ivindoensis. Next base: position 9,585,069 of record JABFEB020000079.1, read on the forward strand.
TATGTTCCTGGCTTTAGGAATGATACTGAAAACATCCATCTATCCACCCATCCATCTATCCATCCATCCAAAATGATCCCGTTACAGGCCCATAGCTTAATTTCCAAAACACCGTCTGAAAACTTGTCGGACAAAACACAAGCAGTAATTTGCAGGGTCAAATCTTAAACCAGAATCTCTATTTGAGATGTGAGGCATAAAAGTAGTAGATTCACGGCTGAAAAAGAAAATAACGGGACACTTTGAAAACACGTCAGACCTCAATGGGGGAAAAAAATCCTGCTGAGTATCTATACTGATATGCACTGGGTGATGTGTTTGGATCGAAAGGAGGCCACATTGTTTGATGGAAATAGAAAACATCAACCCACAGAGGGCTAAATTCATAGACACCCTGAAAATCAATGATGTGGCAGGCGGGTCCATTTTGTTGAAATTTCATTGCAGCAACTCAAAATTGTACTCAGTAGTTTGTATGCCCCCCGTGTGCCTGTATGCATGCCTGACAACGTCGGGGCTGCTCCTAATGAGATGATGGATGGTGTCCTGGAGGATCTCCTCCCAGATCTGGGTCGAAGGATCTCATCTCGATACCTAATGGCAGTCAAGGTGCCGTTGTCTAGCCTGTAGAGGTCTGTGTGTCCCTCCATGGATATGCCTCCCCAGACCATCACTGACCCACCACCAAACCGGTCATGCTGAACAATGTTACAGGGACCATAATGTTCTCCCTGGCTTCTCCAGACCCTTTCATGTCTATCACATGTGCTCAGGGTGAACCTGCTCTCATCTGTGAAAAGCACCGGGCGCTAGTGGTGGACCTGCCAATCCTGGTATTCTATGGCAAATGCCAATCGAGCTCCACGGTGCCGGGCAGCGAGCACAGGGCCCACTAGAGGACGTTGGGCCCTCAGGTCACCATCATGAAGTCTGTTTCTGATTGTATGGTCAGAAACATTCACACCAGTGGCCTGCTGGAGGTCATTCTGTAGGCATCTGGCAGTGCTCATCCTGTTCCTCCTTGCCCAAAGGAGCAGATACCGGTCCTGCTGATGGGTTAAGGACCTTCAACAGCCCTGCCTGTCTCCTGGAATCTCCTCCATGCCCTTGAGACTGTGCTGGGAGACACAGCTAACCTTCTGGCAAACCCGACCTGTGCAACCTCTGTAGGGTCCAGGTATCTCCTCATGCTACCAGTAGTGACACTGACTGCAGCCAAATGCAAAACTAGGGAAAAACAGTCAGAAAAGATGAGGAGGGAAAATGTCAGAGCCCCCACCCCCCGCCCGTTAAACCTGTTTGGGGGGGTCATCTGATCGTCGCCTCTCTAGTGCCCCTGTTGTTAATTTCATTAACACCAAAGCAGCTGAACCTGATCAACAGCCCCCTCTGCTACTTAACTGACCAGATGAACATCCCAGAAGTTTAACTGACCTGATACTATACTCTGATTAAAAAGTGCCCCTTCCATTTTTTTTAAGCAGTGTGAAAAACAAAAAAGTATATTTCCAAAACTCTCAGTCCACGGGAAACGTTTTCAAGACAAATTCTGTGGACTTAGTGAGCTTTGGAAATCTAATTAAAGTTCTTCATTGGATTACATGAAGACTGAGTGAGCTTTGTCTCCCAGAGAAAGACTGACTATATATCACTGGTAGTCTCATCTTGAAAACAACAAAAAGTAGAGTTTTGGTTGCTTGCTCTTCATTTGAAGAGGAATCCAAAAACAAATGAAGTAAGAAAACAAATAAATCAGGCACAGGTCGTACACGACAACACGGCGTTCAGGAAGGAACGCTCAGGCCCTAATACACATGATCGGTCTGCAGAGTTTAGAGTTTATTGGTGACAGGTGTTGCTGAAAGTCAGGCGAGGTGGAGCGTGGCCCGACTAGGAAGGACATGAGTGTTGACTGGCTGCAGCTGCCACAAGGTCACCTGAGTCGTCCAGAATATGTTCTTGTCATTTAAAAAAAAAAAGATTTTCATAATTCCCATCATCACTCTATTTCAAGATACAGCAAAGGCTGTGCAGTGCATGGAACGCGTCATCGCATTGTCTCACGTCTCTTCATGAAGTCTAAGTAACAGAAATATTTAGTAAACGTGGAAAATGGTCCTTGTTACCCTGTTCAGAATCAGCTGTTGGAAGACTAGCAGATAGATGGATTGTCAGATGGAAGGATAGATGGATGGATGTTAGGACTGATGGATGGATGGATTATGCTAACAGAAATGGTGGTCACTACTTGAACTCAAGCCGGTATTACACTATGTCCCCAGCTCCATTTGCTGAGGTTATATTTTTGTTACATATTGATATTAAACTGACAAAACTCAGTAAGATACTGTAACTATGGTTTTTTTCTGAGCTGAACTTCTTATCAAGATGAAACATTTCTTTCCAAATTAAACCTTTGGAAACAAACAGAATAATATTTGAAGAAATGTTTTAGCTGTTTTGAGTGGGTGGTTGCGCCGTGGGTAGTATTTCTGCCTTAACCTTTCAGGGTTGATGTTTGAATGCAATGGTTTACTTGACGTTTATTGTTCAATAACTGTTACAATAGCCATAGCCTTTCATAAAAGAATGGCAGCATTTATATCTGATACTATAATAACTTAGAAATTGTAGCATGATTGAATTGAAATGAATTGAAGCTTATTAAGCCAAAATCAGTCACAGGTCATTTATTTACAAAGCAAAAATAACTAGAATGCTGATTGTATGCAGCATATACACACAGAGGGTGGACAAAATGTGAAAGAGTAGATTGAAATAATTAAATCACAATTACAAACATGCTGTACAAGCGGATCTACAAAGGCGTGCCATGTTAGGTCGAGTGGCAATTAGCAGGACGCATCTGCTATGAAAGACGTCTGACAACCAGCACTTTCCAGTTCTCAATGATGAGAGGAAAGAGTGTAGAAGCCAACAGCTTTCACAGAACATAAGAGTAGCACAGTATCTCAGCACAGAGAGTTCAGCATATTTTAGCAGCATTCCAGGACGAACCGAATCTGTTCTGATGGAAAAGGGCGACCATAATAATATTATTTTCTATATTATTATTTATATTATTTATATTAGTATTTTGTTAGACGACCCCGTGTGTGTGATGTATTAATTTGCCTTTTAAAAATGTGAGTGTAACTGACCTTATCAGCTTTATGAATGAAATCTGTGAACGAATGGATCACTTTTATTATACTAAAGTACCATCATAAATACAAATGTATTTGTGAGCTTGCTGAAGTGTGACTGAAATACTAAAGGTGAAAAAAAAAAATTAAAGATTTCCATTATTTTAACAGAATTATCTGAGGCTTGACATGGACAAATGGGATATAGTGCACTTAATTCGGGGACATCGCCCGCCCGTCAGTCTCTTTTATATCTCTCATTGTTTGCTGCTGCAGTTATATGGGGTGACGTAGCTCTATAGATGCCTGTAAATAGGTTTCATTTATACAGACCTTGGTTTGTGGTCAGCATGTTTGAGGCTTTCGGAGAATTCCATTCATGTTCGATAATTGTATACTTCCCAAGTATGCAGTATTACTCAAAAGCTGTTATACTACTCAAGGTAATCTGGCTTCAAAACCGGAACTGAGCCGAACGTAGAGTCGGTTAATAGACTAGAGCTGTTTTCCAAACCGCAATCATATAAGAAATGTAAATCTATGATATTTTAGGCCTGTGCTGTGTTTAAATGAGCTTTTTCCATTTTTCACATGCATCTGAAGCAATGAATAAATTGTCCAGGTCACATAATATCTCTGAGTAAGTTATCTCACATGGAAGATGTTGTTCATTATTCATTGGAAGCAGCTTATCTTAATTAGAATAGATGATGCTCTACCTGCTTTCTTAACCCCAAAGGCAACCAGCCCCTTCGGAAGGGATTTCATTTAATATTTTAACTGAAATGAACTTTATCACAATGGTTGTGATTATCTGCCTTGCTTTTCTTTCCAAGCAAATTACCATTCATCATCACAACACTAAGAGGTGTTCGGACACTTTAAGTGCCATTCATATTTCCTTGCTGGTCACCCAATTATATAATGTAGAACAGCAGAGGCAAGAGAATAAACCGTGTTCATCCAAGTGTAATCAGTTCAGAGCACTTTGCATATTGAAAACCATTTGACCAAAGTGTTAATATACTCTAATATACCACTTATACCTTAATGTGCAATGGCCCCAAATCTGTGTGCTCCAAGCATATTATAATTACTTAATACGTGTTCTTCATATAGCTAATTGTAGAATAATATAAACATTAGGATCTCTGAATTCAACTACATTAAATATTTAGTGTTATATAATATTACTAAATAATAAGCATAATACAATATATGATATCTCATACTGATAGTTTACTGTTTAACTGTTGAAAGATGAATGGAAAATTAGTAATTATTGAAATTTACTTTCATATTTCACAAGTATCTGCCTTTCCGTTAAGGTGGTGTTGAGTTCATGTATAATGTTTGTTATATAAATTGCATAGTAAATCCATATTTCACACCGATACAGCCCTTAACCCCCAGTTGCACGAGAGATCATTGGACCCAGCTTTCATTTTGGATAAGTATCAGCAAATAAATAAGATGTAAATGTGAACTGAACCATAATCCATAAAAGGGGATTAGTGAAAGGACGAGAGAGGTCTTGCAGCTGGTGCGGAAACACAGAGAGCGAGTAGAGGACTGAGGAACTGCATGCACTGCACACTGCAATCAAGATCACTGCACACTGCAATCAAGATCACTGCACACTGCAATCAAGCTGTCAGTCATGGTGTGTGAAGGGAATTTCCAATAATCACTCTGATGAGGCTGCACCATATTTCAACTGCACGTTGATGACCCAAATAAATATTTATAACTGTTTTAGTGACACATCTTGCGATGTGCTCTCCCATGGCAAAATCGTTAGAGAGCAAAGAGAAGAGACTGCCTTAACATTACTATTTTTGTCATATTACAACCGAAGTGTCAATGTCCTAACTTCTTTCGAAGACCATGCTGTCCGGAATATTGGAAGTCAATGTTGCGAATATTTTTTTTTCATTTACATATTTATTATAAAAGAACTTTTATAGTTAATTTAAATTCTAATTTAAATGCTTGGACAGTTCTATAACAAGTTGCTTGATTGCTTTTTTTTACATTATTGTTTGCATATTTATATCAGAAACTTACAATAAGAATACTACAAGACTTTTTGCCTGCATTTTCCTTATTGCAGAAATATCTGCATATTTAGGAACTGAAGCTTCTGATTACCTGATACTAACTATCAATCTTAATTAGAAGCAGCATCTGTTAGCACGTTTATGTTGAACTGAAGTGAAAATGAACTTTTTGTATGTTCTCTTTCTGGCGATAGCTTTAGATTGGCTTTACCAGCTGACTGTTTTTTTAAAACAGGATCAGGATGTGAATTGACACTATGACACACAAAGCCCTTCCTTTTATTTTGAATCGATAAATACAATGAGAGGCAGTACTGTAACACCAATACAGAGAGTTGGGTAGCTTTGCTCTCGAGTTGGCTGTGTAACTGTGGCAAAATTGCATCACCCGCCCCCAGCTACTGTAGAGGTACTTTTCCCTCCCCCCTCTACTCTTCTGTGTCAAATCTCAGGCTTTGTCCGTTGGCGGGCTAAAATCGTACTCTGACCCATCTTTCAGCTTCACCCATACTTTTTCGTTTCACATTGAGTCACATTGTGGGAAAGCAGTACCCAGGGTTTCCTAGAAAAGCAAGCACATTTGCTAGGGGGTGTCCAAAAAGACTTGATCTTATGTACTGTAATTTAAGTGTTTAGATTCATCTCATTGGAGGACTTTAATTTTGACGCATGAGTAAAAAGGTCAGTTTTTAATACCTGGGACCATCTCAGCAGCTTGAAGAAAGCTGTTTTATTCCACCGCCGGTTAATCATACTGTCATCTCACAGAGTCTCACAGAACAGCAACTTCTGGTTACCTGTATTTGTTATATGAACGGGTCCAGAGGGATGCAACCGTCAGTCTGAAATGAAAGAGTTTTGTCCACTCCCATTAAACTTATAGATATCCATAGCAACAAATGTGAATTAAAAAATACAGTTTCATTTCTTTTATGTTGCTTTTTACTAAGTGTTAGAACGCTACACATAAATGCCGTTTATTCTGTTTATTATGATTAAAAGAAAAAAAATTTTTACTTGTGAACTTCTTGCAGGTCATAGTGCTAAACAAATAAATAATTTGTGTGCAATACAATAAAATATAAGGTAATACGGTAATAATTATGGTAATGAGAGATTAGTTGCAACATTCAATTCATGAATTCTGTTTTTATGGAGTACCCAAGAGATTACATTGTGTTTATTTCGTCTCATTGTCAAATTTTCAACGTCGCAACAAAAACAGGCATAAAACCAATATGACACATACAAAACACACTGAAGACATTAACTGGACATTAACTCTTCCCATTAATGATCGTGTTACTTACGATGCTACTATTTTCAGCCAATGGTAAGAGCTTAGCTTCCTGATTTGAGATACCTGTCTGTACCATTATCCCTTGGTTACTCTGGGATTTCATCTGTGTTGGTTTGATGTAAGAAGTCACATAACTTCATGTCATTTTCCCGTCAAATGACTAACACTACAAGTACAGAAGTATAATGATTTGTACAGAAATGGAAAGTTCAGGTTTAAATGTACAAATCCAGAGAAATACAGTGGTACCTCGGTTCCGGATTCCGGATCGAATCCTAAAAAGTTCTTATTACACCTAAATATGTTTTTTTAGCATTTAAACACAAAATAAACAGGATAAAACAAGAAGAGCATTTTTTTTAATGGCTTACAAAACGATAAAGATCTTCTCCCAACATTACCCCTGTCCTGCCCCGATCGTCCGCACCTTCTGTGTGCCACACCCCCTCGTTAACCTCGTAGTCCTCTGTATTAAGTCTGCGTTTCAGTTTGTTTCACCAGTCCGGTCATTGGGTGCGTTCAACTTACTTACAGCGCTGGCTGTAAGCAACACATCCTGATCCTGACGCAATGCATTATGGTTAGATGCAATGCGACCTCTCACCCGGCAGCATAAACTGGAACCGCCTCCGTGACGACACACCTTTGCCATTATTGGCTGAAGAGTTTAGTTACACGCATGACATTTGTATCCCAGGCAGTTCCGATGCGTAATCTGCAATTTCTCACAAATATCACGTAAAGCAGTGAGAATTGGTTTTCAGTTAATTTGCCTGGTAAAATAAAGTTTAAATAAATGACATAAAGGCTCTAATAGTAAACGTAAGTTAGTGGTATATGTATTGTTAGTTACTGTATTGTTGTGCTGCTTTATTTTGTTAATCGTCCAGTCTGTGAAGAAGGCATTCAAGTAAGAATTGCATTGTAGTATTTCCTGGTGCGTACAATTTATATTAGGTCAGCGTTCACGGTTCGACTTCTGATATTCAGATCGAGTTCAAGATCAAACTGGTTAGGTCGACTTTCAAGAAATTTGAGTTCTAGTGAGTTCGAGAACCGAGGTACCACTGCATTGCAGTTGAGTACTTTGTAAATGTGACTCTTTATAATCAACTGGTTGGTTGAAACAAAATCTTGGTCTGGATTTGTACTTTCTGGAGCTGGACTTTTCACTTCTGAATATGTCTATTGGTATTTATGAAAGAAATGTGGCTGTCGTTTTATATTGGGCTTTCTTCTGAGAGCTGGCAGTATACCACTTGACAGTATTGACAAATAGGCCTCAGTGCATGTTAGACTAATTAATATGACTAACAAAGCAGTGCTTTTCCATGCTATTTTGATAAGTGATATGAGGAAATGCTTTATTTGATGTCATTCAGGCTCATTTCTCCAGGGGAGACAAACCCAGACCGATCGCCTAGCTCACTTACACACTGCATACAACGTTTCTGCTCAATTTGCACAAAATGTAAAGCTGAGATGAGGTGAGCATCAGGAGAATAAAATTCTTCATGCTTTGCTGAAAACAATTTCATATCAGTGTGATCTCCACTAATAATACTTTAAAAGCAAGATTGTGTGGATTATTTTGGAATTTGGGGGAGATTCAGAATTTTATGGCCATGTTTGACATTCTTTACGGTAATATTCTGAACAATGAGGATGTTACACTGGGACATCTGTTCCACTAATAATAAGAGCACAGAGATGGTTTTATGGAAGAGTTACAAACTAAACCAAAATAGGAAATGGATTTGAAAGCATGTCTTCCCTTTTGTGTTAGTTTAATGATTTCTGCAGAACGGGAACAGTATCATGGGTGATGCCCAACTTAAATGGTGTGACAGCTAATAAATTATGAAACCGCTGCATAATGCTGGGGTGCTTTCAACTGTGACTGAGCTGACTGAGAAGTTCCTGCAATTAAACTGATTGAAAAACTGCTGATTTAAAACTAAATAGTTTATGATCACCAAGATCCCTTAACATATAGGCGTGAGCTTCAAACATGCCAGTCCAGAACTGGAGTGAATCATCCAGAAACAGCCAGGTCACTGGACAATGAACTGGATGGTCGCAGAGGAAGATTAAATTCCAAAAAGACACAAGGAACTGCTGTGTTTTCTTTTTCATGGAGACACGACAGATTGTGATCTAATCCAGTGGTTTCTCTGGGTCAGAAAGAAGAACTGAGAAAAGAATGGAGGAAGCGTTTGGTACCTCACACGCAGTGTGCAGTGCAGGGAAGCAGAAACATGCAGTACTGAATGATTAGACGCTGTCTATTTCATCTGCTAAGGGGATATTCCAGTGTTTTCTGCAAGGGGACCCCATATCAGTGCAGAGTGAACAGTAGAGAATCATTGCCAAATGTACAATGTGCACCCTGTGGGCAATGACTCCTGCTGGTTTTTGGGGGGGGGGGGG
>JABFEB020000079.1:9612717-9624443 GCA_019775895.2 Stomatorhinus ivindoensis
CGCCCGGGAATTATGAATGCCGACCCTGTTTATACTTTAACCCTTTCCACTTTGTAAGGTGAACCATAATAAGGTCATTTTCATGCAGGGATCAAGGCAGACATTAATATATATATATAACTGACCGGCGGATGTTTCCAGTTGACTGCACTTAGGTAAGCACTGTAAATGCATATAAACTAAAAAAACATTATATTCCAGGAAGCACAGGACTTATGGTAGAGGATAACTAGAATGGGTCCGATCTCCATCTCAAAACATATATATATATATATATATATATCAACTGGAAACATCCGCCGGTCGACCGCAACACATACCGATGTGTACCACAGGTAGATTTTGCACATCTATTATTGATGGACTGACTAGGGAATATTTTGCTATGCATTCTGTATAACAGAATATTTAATTTTTTAAGTATTTTGAAGGGTGTGATTGTTTGATATTTTGTACATTTCTGATATTTTTCAGCAAATCTTTGGCCAAGACACTAAAACAATTCACAAGGACATTGTATCTAGTGGCACCTTGATCAATTCATATCATAAAGTGCAAGTAAATATTTTGTAGGTGGATAGGAATATAATTAATTTGAACAGGAATCCATTCCAGTGAATGATCCAATATCCATCACATCTATAATATCCTCCTGAGACCCCACCTATTCATTTATGTCCATTTTAGTGGACATGTTGTTTTTGCATCTATCTTTCCACTGATGTAAGGAAACATATTTATTCCTGCTATACACTAAAGAGGACATGCTGTGGAATGAAAAATGAAAATACATTTGAAAAAATCTAAATTTCCTCCAAAGACAATCTAAAATTGAAAGACACTTTTTTCCTTGGGTCTCAGAACGATATAATAATCTGTGTATGTCCTAGAAGAAACCCGCATAAAAGTGATTTAATGTAACATAAATGCGTGTTTTTTGTCTTTTACTACGAATTTAAAGTATAATTCTGTCGCATAGCAGTGTAAGAATATATTGGAAATGATTATTTCACGTTACAAATATATACCTCTCATCGATCAGTATAGGTCACATAGGTAATGACGTCACAACATGTGACATCATATCACGAAGCACTGATATATTAATATGGTAAAATATTCCACATTATCACATTCTGTGAGCAGAGTAGATTATTCATTTGCAAAAATGCCAGTTTTAGAAGTGAAATAGATTAACTCCTGCAGCTACAATTACCATATGACTGGGGGCTTGATTAAAAGCATTGGTGGTCTTGGTGAAGACATTACTTCTCAGAGTTCTTTGTCAGTTATGCAATATGAGAGATGGCTGGCCGCGTGCTGTGGTGTTTCAACTGAGCTTTTGTGTAATTAACTTTCTTGCCTTGACAGTGTGTTCAAATTAAAAGTAAACCAATTTCTTGCTCAAGGCATGGCGATGAAGCTGAAGTTACAAGTAAATATCTAAGTTATCTTAGAAATATATAATGAATACACACTGGCAAATATCATTTCATGAATCAGTTTTGACATAATGGCTAATACCGTTTGTGGGTTGATCTATTCATTTACTCTCCATCCATCCTTCCGTCCATTTTCTGAAATTGCTTGTCCAGTTCAGGGTTGCAGGACGTCCAGAGGCTGTCCTGAAGGCAGGGAACAAGCCAGGATGGGGCAACCTGTTGCAGGGCACACACACACACACACACACACACACAGACTCAGAGAGTTTGGTTGATGAGTTATATTAAAGATGTTTGGTTGATGATGAAATATTAAGATGATACATGGCTTTTTGTGGAATAATTAGCAAAAATTTGTATATCAATCTCGAAAATGAAACTTTTAGAATGCGATGTGCTATTTTCCTGCTTATTTCATAGTGCACAAAAATAATTTTTTTAAAAAATGAGTTTTCACATGACTCAGTCACTTCTCCTGGTGTGTGAACTGTAGTTTTTCAGCTCCGATCATGGCTTGCATCTGGATCGTGTCGATCCCTGATTGTGGACCAGGGTTCCCCGATGGAAGCGAAATCGGCTTCATTTCGCCCAAGGGTGAAAGTTCATTCATTGGCAGCGCGAGGCTACGTCATGCCTGTCGGGCTGCTCTGAGTTACTGGCTGCCAGCAGTGAAGGTACACCGATTGGCCCACGGGTGCTTAGCTCGCCGTCAAGGTGCCAGCTGATTGGCAGTGTGAAAAGAGGGCGGGGTAAGCGGCACCACTGGACGGAATATATACATGTCAGTCACCTTTGCCTCCTAGCGTACACGATGCGTACTTTTACATGTACACGAGAGTACATACTGCGAACCGCGATGTCTACAACTGGGTTACGAGAAAGGGCTTGAATTGAAATCTAAATGAATTACAAAAGAGACTTGGTTGTCATTGATTTAAAATTCAAATTTCCTTAAGTTATGAGTAAAGAATACAGAGAAATTTTGGTAACTTATATTTCTGAGATCCACATAAAATGGAGTGAGTGGCATGCAAAATTTCACAGTGTGTCTGCTTCAGTGTACTAAGGAAACTCAGTTGGGCTTAAGGAACTGAAGATTACTGAGCTGCAAAATTACATTTTTAGACTGAATGAACATCAATGAAACAGCTGCCCCGATACTTGAAAATGAATAGCTATTGTTCTATATGTTACCTGTTATAAATTTTACAGCAGAGTGGAATTTTATCCCTTTGAAAGACCTTCTGCAGTGAGATGTTAAGCTTTTACGTTTGTGTGTTAGATTGGGTTTGATGCGCAGCCAAGGTTAATTTCTATAGATTCTAAAGATTTTACCCCTCCCAAAAAAAAAAAAATACAAAACATAAATTAATAATATTAGCCTTTGTTGCTTTTACCTTCTGCTTTAAAAGAACACATAATTAATAATGTGTTGAAAATCTCATATATGGAACTGTAGTGGGGAAAGGGGCATTTGATTACATTATCAATGCAAATTAGTTGCAATTAAAGTGGAAAGAGCTACAGAATTTTAAATACTGTCCATAGTGTTTTGTACCATCTACTTCACCATAGTTAGATGGATGAATGTAAGGATGTAAAGATGGATGGATGGATGGAATGCAAAAATTCTCCTTTGCCATTAAAGATTGGGAGAAAATGTGCACAGTGTATCCTATGACAACTGAGGAAGACGCCTGAAAAAAACATATTTAATTTCTAAGTAGATATACCAGTTATACGAGTCATAGGCTGCTTATTTGATTTTATTCTGCACCTTGCATAAATTTAAATATTTTAATACAAAACAGGTTATGTGTCTGCAGACACCGGCAATAAAGAAAAAAACGAAAGGCTGAAAGATGCTGTTTTCATAAATATTTCGACCTCAAACCACCTTTTGCCAAAATGACAAACTTGCGGCTAAAATACGAAATTGAGCATTTCACTCTGCAGTAGAACCAGAAGCTGGACATGTGTTTGTGGATGATCTTAATCAGTCCGGCACCCTTTTTGAAAAGTTGTGAACACCTGCGCTAGCTACTGAATATTTGATTACATGGGAACTGTACAGTGGTACCCCAGTTCTGGAACTCATTAGAACTCTAATTAATTTCTTAAAAGTCGAACCAAACAATTCGAAAAAAAAAATACCTAGAGCTCGATCTGAATCTCAGAAGTCAAACCGCAAACGCTGACCTAAGATAACTTGTACACGCGGGGAAATGAGTCATGTGGAACGTCTCTCAGCAGAAACAAAGGGTAAAGCTTCATTCTCAGTCTCGCATTAGCTGTGACAGCACCGGGCATGTTTACACTAACTGAATGCATATACTTAGGTGTATAAAGATATTTTTATATTATTCTAAACTACTTACGGACGTTTTTCTACTGACATCTTACAGTTAAATACATTTCTGGACACCTCTCCCTCCACCCAGATTTAGAGAAAAAATTACATTACAATATGGCTCATTTTTGCCACTTATAAAATTGTAGAAACTCATTAATGTAAAATAAAAACTTAAATAGATAGATAAACATTTATAGCTTCTTTATAGCAATCATTGTTTACTGATGATTTGCTAAGTGTTACAACTTATCGTTAAATGGTATCAAGAATTACACAAAGAACAATATGGCCAGTGTATACCTACTCCACCTTCTACATGGCATCCCATAGTATCAAGACAGCCGTATTTCACCAGGGCCCGACACCAGCTCTTCCGTGACACTTGCTACTTCTCCAGCCAGCCCCAGGGGCTTCTGGGTACCCTTGCCTGCACCCGCTGGTGGGCTTTAAGGTCAGCTCCGCTCGAAATGACAGAGCTTGCTTTGCGGGATTCCTTCCCCCGCTTAAGCACTTAGTGCTTCTGTGGTGTGACTCTTACACTTGATCTGTTAAGGGCTTTGGAGAATTTTGGTCTGGAGTGATTTTTTACTACAGTTATATAGCTAAAATGTTTGCCAGTGTGACAGCCTGGGTGTGTTGGTACATTGATTAAAACTAGAAGGATTTTATGCGCAACACAGCCACTCTGCTGCATCCTTAGATTTGTTATTAGTTTTGTCGACATACTTTGAATCCATTTGATGAACTGCTTGCACTCTTGTGTCTTTTTGTAAATAGCAGTGTATATGCAACAAGATGAACATGCACAAACGGCACGTGAGGCACACAGATGCTGCTAAAATCATTGTGAATGCTAGCAGGATGTTGAGTGCTTGGTTTTGGGATTCAGTTTCCTGCTTGTGTTCTGGGTGTTGCTGTGTTATGGGTGTTGCTGTGTCCTGGGTGGTGCTGTGTTCTGGTGGTGCTGTGTTCTGGGTAGTGCTGTGTCCTGGGTGATGCTGTGTTCTGGGTGTTGCTGTGTCCTGGGTGGTGTTGTGTCCTGGGTGGTGCTGTGTCCTGGGTGTTCCTGTGTTCTGGGTGGTGCTGTGTCCTGGGGTGGTGCTGTGTTCTGGTGGTGCTGTGTCCTGGGTGGTGCTGTGTTCTGGGTGGTGCTGTGTCCTGGGTGTTGCTGTGTCCTGGGTGGTGTTGTGTTCTGGGTGGTGCTGTGTTCTGGTGGTGCTGTGTCCTGGGTGGTGCTGTGTTCTGGGTAGTCCTGTGTCCTGGGTGATGCTGTGTCCTGCGTGGTGCTGTGTTCTGGTGGTGCTGTGTCCTGAGTGGTGCTGTGTTCTGGGTAGTGCTGTGTCCTGTGTGGTGTTGTGTCCTGGGTGGTGCTGTGTCCTGGGTGGTGCTGTGTTGTATTCTGTACACCGACTGCACCTCAGACATTCACACTCTGTGGGGAGGCTGCAGGGGTTTTAGTGGATCAGGGGATGAATGACAGAAGCTTCTCAATAGGAGAGTTACCATGCTCCTTTACAACGGCCCCGTAATTCATGTTGGTTTCTTTCAAGAAAAAACACAGACTCTCTTCCGTTTAATTAATCACTTTAACAACACGATCTTTTCATGCAGAAGTAACGGCAAAGTCCTGGATAAGATGCCTTTGAGTTCCGTTTCATACTTAAAAATAAATACCCTCACCATCGACGTCATATAGCTTTGAAAACAAAAGAGATATGGCATGACCGGCTTTAACTTCTTACCAAAGCTATTTCTTTCAGATACTTGAGATTCTTTCCGCATAATTAGCTAATAATTCCCTTCACCCCGCTGTTCAAACACCTAACTCAAGACAGAATCTGCCGTGCTGAAAAACCTCATTTGGAAGTAAGTGATTCTGGCACCTTCTCCCAGCACTGCCGCTAGCCTCCGCAAACACTGGTCTCTGGAATTCAGCAGCCGCGGCAGTAATGTCATGTTTACTTTGAAGTATTGCATTAATTAGGATCTCCCAGCTTGTGATTTATTTACCGGATTTACTTAACGAACAGTGAATTTAAATGATTTCGTTAATTTGTGTTGTGCTTCTGTAGTCGGAAGCCATAACCTATCATGGGGTAGGGGTCTCCGGAGTGCGGATCAGGTGATGGAGGTTTGCATGCTGATTAGTTCCACCTGTCCCTCTTTCTCCGTATTGTGCAGAAAATGTCCCTGTCCTGCTGCTCCGCTTTTCAATTTCAGCCACTGCCAAAATGCCAGTTTTTTTTATTTTTAATGCAGGTTTCTGGTGTCCTGTCTGGTCTGCCTACCTGATCCCAGTTATCCATTACGCTGCGTTCCTCAGCCCCTCATTGTGATGGTTTCTGTTCACTGTCCTGTACACAGACTGTGTATTTTTTAGAGCTCTGTTTAACTGGGCATTAAATATGCCCACACATAACCCATAATCAGTTTCTCTCTCACTACCAAATGAAATTATTTAAAACAGTGCTTTCAACCTAGGTAAGCCAGTTCCCCCCTCACACACACTAACAATCTATTCAAACTTTGACCCATAACACATGCTGACAGTTTCCCCCTATATAGATCATTTAAATCTCCCCAGTTCATTCCACTCCTTCTACTTACCAACCTCATCCAGTGGATTTCCTCTTGGCCTGAACTAGTTTGGGCTTTTACTAGTACACATCCGGTCAATTAGGTGCTTGAATCGTACGAGCCATTTGTAGTGCCTGTCACGCTAGCAAGGTATAGAAATATTTGTTCCTTTGGCCCTATTCTTTTACAAAGTGGGATTTAAATTCAGAGCTTTACATCCCCACGTGTTTCATCCCTCCTTACATTTTATGAAACCTATGTCCTGTTCAGGGTTGTGGGGGGTCTGGAGCCTATCTTGGAGGGCATGGGCACAAGGCAGGGAACGACCCAGGGTGGGGTGCCAACCCATCACAGGGGACACTCACACACTCACACACCGTTCAGTCACACACACACACACACACACAATTTTGGGCAGTTTGGGAACTCCCGTCATCCTCAGCATGATTTTGATCATGGAGTACATTGAGAAAGCCTCACGGCGGCAGGGTGAGGAGCACCACCATGCTGCACCCCCCCACCCCCACCCCCCCATATTTAAATTCACCATGTTGTGCTACATTTTACTTAATTTTTTACTTTTAACAATCTAAATCTGTCTTTTAGCAGCTGTTCATGCGAACACTTATGAGAAAACTATTTTGATATCCAGCATTTTAATCAAACATGTTAATATCAAACTGAGGACTTGAGGAAATATCACACTGAGGATTCGAGGAAAATACTTGGTGACAATTTGTAGATTATTCAAACCTTGTATTATGAGCCTCATATTTAATTAATGAAATACTTCACATGCCCAAACACAGCACCATATCAAGTAGCAGTAGTTCTGTATTTGCATTTCACTGACTCTGCGTATACTGTTGGAGCCTGTGTGTGTGTGTGTGTGTGAGCAGGTATACCTTATGGGGACATAATGTGATATGAACCCATTTTTTCCCTTATAAGAGAAAACTCAATTTAATACAAATCTGAAAACTAAAAATGCAAAAACTCTTATATATTGTTTGGTTACGTATGGTCATGGTTAGGGCTGGGTAGGTGTTATGGATGTCTGAGTTAGCATTAGCATTTTTCCCGTAGAAATGAATGAGCGGTTCCCATAAAGATATGCTGTTCAAATCCAGGTGTGAGGACTCTTCAGCCAATCAGTCGTCTAATTAGTAATCTAATTAGGGAGCTGCAGTGAAAACCCGCACACACACGAGCCCTTTGTGGATAAGATTGGCCAGCCCTGCTTTTGATGCTGCTCACGCTATGTGCGGCGGTTCCGAGGATAGCTAGCTGAGCTCGCCTGCTTGGTGCGCTCTGAGGTATACCAAGCCCAGCTGATTTATCTCCACAGCCCATGGGATCAGCGAGGGACCAGTGGAGTAACTCCTGAGCCTTGGCAAGGCCGGCGTATCCCTGGAGTCCGATGCCCATCCAGGCCTGACCTCCGTGAAGTTTGAAACTCCAACAAGGTAAGTCCATAAAAGCATCGTGGCCCTGTACGAATTTTACATCTCTCACTGTACCAATGTCATACTTTACGAATGAAATATGTGTCTGTGCGTTCCTTATAAGTCACGAAAAGAGCACTTTCTTAATCTTTGTCCAATGAATTACTTGAAAAGACTGCGAGGTTAAAGTCGTTATAGCCTTAGAAGTTCCCAGAAGGGGCTGACCATCATTATTCCTAGAGTATAATGACACATAATGGCCTATAATGACCATCAAATGTCTGAGAAAAATCGTATGAAGAAAAACTCACTGCAGTAACTCTTATTGACAATTTCAGGACTGCATGTTCATTTCTTCTGGAAAGTGTTAAAGTGTAGCTTTGTTTCTGAGGGAGAACAATACTTGTTGTGCTAAAAATACACATTTTCAGATATCTTTAGGTAAAATCAGAATATTCTGATAAGTGTATCGAAGCTGTTTTGTTCAGCGTGTTTCAGTGACTCTTTTGTTACTGCCCCAGCTGCCTGAATATTGATACCCCCACATGCACTAAAGCAGGGGTGGGGCACCTGACCCATGGAGGGCCGGTGCGGGTTTTCGGGACGGCCTCTTAATCAGCCAATAATAAATCAGTGGTTCTCAACTCCAGTCCTTGGAGACCCGCTGTGATTGGCTGATTGAGAGGCCATCCCGAAAACCCGCACCGGCTCTCCATGGATCAGGTTCCCTAGCCCTGCACTAAAGTGTCCTAAACTAATGCTCTGATCTGCTCCCTACTCTGCCAGCAAGACCTCGCTTCCCTGGACCGGGTAGATCGCATGAGTTTTATACATTTGTAGCTTGATATTTACTCAAGAAACTCAGGCTAAGCACCTTGCTGAACACAGCTATTCGGCCCCAGATCCAATTTCTCCACCAACCGTGATTCTATCAGTCATCGAAATCTGACAACAAAATATTTTGCAGAGATGAAAAAGTGCATTTCTGTGAGAAAGTGGCAGATCGTTGTCTTTCATTCCAGGGAAAAGTAACAGTAACAGGGTTTTGCTGTAGTATAGATAAAAAAAAAGTCTCAGGTTTACAGTAATTTTCAGACTGTTAAAGGCAAATACTTTTTTTTACAGATCGATATATAAACAAAATGCATAGACTTGTGACTGGCAGCTCTGTTCCTTTGCTACACAATAAACCTTCCCTTCCCCCAGCCATGCATTCTTCAGGGAAAAAATATCTATACCTTTTTGACGTACTAGAGTTGCAACACCGATAAAAGCACTGAAGAATTTATCTTATCGCCTTTCAATTTCCTACCTCATTCTGAAGGCCACCACTCAACCTTCCATCTTAATGAGGCTTTTTGGCAGTTTTTTTTTTTTTTGCTCCACACAGCTTCTGGGCGCCAAGATGGCGACGTAGAGTTAGCACGCGGCATTTCCTTCGCCACATACCCGCCCGCTGCCAGAAGCCTGCACACAAGAGACCCCCACCCTCTCGACCTACCCAAGCTGGTGGAGCTCATGTGCCAGCATGTCACAGTTGTCCTGCTGCTGCTGGAGCCAGGAAAGAGCAAAGTGTAGCTTGACCTCCGTCACATTCTCACCGACTGACAAACATGGGTCACGCATCCCTCGTTCCCCGGACAAGCTTATAAACGCCGAACAGATTTGCTTTAGACATTTTGCCAGCACCCCACTGTCCACTTGGCAAACTTTAACACGGCTGTCCCTTAGCCCCTAAAACAATACATGCATGCACATTGTCCAAAAATTCATATTTCATAGCATTAAAGACATTTTGAATAGCCTGAGTCGGTGGTAATTAGATATCCACTCAGGCCACAAACAGAGACAAGTGGGAATACAGCATACCTAAGGCCCGGTAAACCTTTCCAAATACGGGGGATTTAGTCTACATTCTGGAAAACAATCTGCTTCCCCTTCTGGCAGAAGGCCTGATGAGCTAGCTGACTTAAATACTCGATTTCCCAGCTATACGAAGTCAAAAACCTGACACGATAATGAAGTATAATTTTACCCTTCGTACAAAGGCAGACAGCTGCGTTTCAAAGGTGTAATATACTGTAGGACAGTGCGGTGATTAGGAGTGAGGCTGTCGTGTGTCATGTACCCAAATGTCTACTGCCTTTCAGGCTAATGGCTAGGTGACATTAATGATATGAGTAGGCGCATATAATGATACATTTGGTAGAAACTGCCACATATGATGTCATGAACATCACCAGAGATTTTTGAACATCGATCTATCCCTTCTCATGTCTATAACCTATTATCTAATAAATGGATATGATTAACATTGAGGCTATCCCGTGGGACACTCTGAATGTGACTGAGTTGGCATAGGCAATAAAAATGCATTCCTGTATTATGATGCTGTAATAATTGCAATTCAAGTATAATATTGAACGCTTCGACAGTAGTAGAATTAAGTGGGATAAACCATTGCCACAGTTTAACCAGTTTTGTGTACATTTTTTCGTCATATATCTAAGGAAAGAGCAGATGGCAGTTAAGTTGTGAAGCAGTTAAGAAGCCTTATCACAATGTGGTTTATTTGATTCAAATATGGCATCAGTCACAGTTAATTTTGTCTGTAAAGGCTTATCAGGAATATAATGACATTAGTTTTACCCCTAGCATGACGCCAAAGATGAAAGAACAATGTAGGTGGGGTCAGGATTTGCAGTATGGCAAAAAGAGCCATACTGCAAAGATAGAGTATGCTAAACATTTGATAATCTTGCATGTAAAATAAAGGACCGACTTACAACAAAATTTACTTACAAATGGTCAGTCGGAACAGATCACAGTCACAAGCTGACAACGACCTGTACTGAACGTTGTACTGTAGTTTTTGACTGTAAACATGTAGGTTTGCTTTTTATTCTGGATACTGCGGAACCAAACTTGGATGGTGATTGGGTATGTGTCATCTGCCTAACTTAGAGCAGGAATGCTCTCAGAATGCTTTCCTTTGATTTATACTTAGGAATTCCTACGATGACTTCTGCGATTTTTCTGTATTGGCAGTTAATAATCCTGTGTTGGCTATTTTGTTTATTGCTAAATTTAAATTATATCTTAAATAACACCTGTGTCAGGCGATAAATAGGATACGTGAGAATGTGGATTTTAAAACATATATTTATTCCAGAAAGTTTGACTGAAAATCTTAAAAGTAAAAAGCTTTTATTCAACCTTAAAATGGACCACTTACAGTTTAAGATAGTACTAAAGCAATTTTAAGTACCAAGCTTGACATACTAAATCACCATCATACAGGAATTGATTATTATATAAATTTAACCATCTCTCTCCTTCATTACACTTCATATATATTTCGGGAGCATTGATTTTATATAATATAAATTATCTAGTTGCAAGTGTCTGGTGCTTATTGAAACAGTTCTGATAAAAAAAAGCATGCTAATTTATGAATTATCATTAATAACAATTGAAAAAAGACAAGTTAAATATCCTTGGTTTCCCATAATATCCTTTTAATTCTTTTAGTTTGCCACAGATTATCATCATCATAATCATGCATAAAATGAATTTACAGCAATGTATCATATTTTACATAACAGCATGTGACATGTGATACAATGTTTCTGATTTATTAACTGCCACTAAAATTTAATTTAATAAGTAATAAAAAATTTTGGAAAATTTAAATTTAAATCATACTTTTTTAGAGGACAGTTCCCAGCTGGAATTGTCGTAAGTAATGTTACTGTAGATTGAAAGCTTTTTACCAGGACGCCATGGCGACTCAGTGGCTAGCGCTTTAGCATCATACGTGAAGGGCTATAGCATCAGCCCTTTAGCATCGTACGTGAAGGGCTTTAGCATCAGCCCTTTAGCATCGTACGTGAAGGGCTTTAGCATCAG
>JABFEB020000079.1:9684631-9704710 GCA_019775895.2 Stomatorhinus ivindoensis
CTGTATGACTTCCTGTGTGTCTCATGGAGAACGAGACGAGATGAGAAATAACACAATTTCCCCTCTGGGATCAATAAAGTGTGACTATCAGTTGTCAGTATTCTGTCAGGATACTGCTCTAGCTGTGTTTACATGTTGATCAGAAATGAATAAGGAATAAGGATCCTTTAACGCCCTATGATGGTGTGCCTTCCCTCTTCATCCTAAATGACATGAGGGCGTTTTTTACACTGGACAGCATCGGTCATTGTGCATTGTTAGGAAATCCAAATATTAAGGTTATATAAAGGTTACTTACTTTGATGAATCAAAAATATGACATTTTCTTGCTCAAAAAGGCACTGAAATGGTGAACATATTGTAAAATTACTTATCAAAGAATATTGAGTGTATTTTTAGTAAATTTTAAGTGAGTAATATGCAAATGTAGAAAACCTCAGTGTGTGCAAAACTGACTGGTAGTGTATATACAATATATACATTATATATTAATATGTAATATGGAGAGTAGTCGGATCATAATTGTATCGCAAGTTAAAATTCACTAAAATATTGCTGAGTGTATATGCTCATTTTTATGGAGTTCGTAGAGGATTAATAAAACTCCTGCAGGAAAATCCACAAAATAAAAAAATGGTGAGAGACTGTCAAAGGTAAAGTTATAATCTGCCAAGATATTAATCATACCTCAATGCCCATTTATATCATACAGGAGTGATTATTTATGTTTAACCTCAGCAAAAGAAGCATTTAAAGGATAATGATCTATTTGTTCAGCTATGTAACAGAGGTAGCTAGTGCATGTTAAAGATGTTTAGCATAACGCCAAGCATACTAATTACATGGAGCATTGTATCTCAACATCCTTTCACGGTCAAGTACTTCATGGGCCAACAACGTCCAGCTCTGTGCTGACGGTTATGCTTTGAGGTGCATTGATCATTTCGCTGGAGTGTGGATCACACGTGCATATGAATGAGCTTGAGAAGAGCATTCAAATTGTATTAGCGTCGGAGTGCAGAGGAACCAGGCTATGGTTAATTCATCCGTAATCACTATCAGTGTAAGGGCTGAGACAGAAACGACGCCGGGTTGGTGTATTACGAAACCGAAGAGCACTGATAGAAGATGTGAACTTTGACGTATTAGCATAAGCATATTATCTCATCACCAATTTGCGCTATCGTACAAATTTACCGACTACTTTTGCAGCTCTTACGTAAAATTACGTGACTTATAAATGACAGTTCAAGCGCTGCTGTATACTACAGATATAAAATGTTGAAGTGAAAATATTTCACTTCCCCTCACGTCGGTGTTAAAAGGACATTTCACAATTGTCATGTAGGTCCCTAGTGTCTAGTGTAAGAGTATCCAGTGCAAGGACAGGCACTTAGTATATTCATAAAATCACGTGAGAATCGTCAGTCACCCCCTGGATGACACATTGATGGTTTTCAGAGGGAATACTGAATGCAACAGTGGAAAAGTGTAAATCAAAGCATTTTTAATGTTAATATGCAATAATCTGCTCTCCTCTTGATGTATTTTGTTTTAAGGTGCAGGTCTTGAGAAACGCTGGGGAGGAAGTAACGTTGACTGTCTCCTTCTTGAAAAAGACTCCGGCCTTCCTGAAACTGCCGCTCTGCGAAGATTGCACATGTATGTTATTGGCCAATGCATGTGCTCGTCAGTTAACCCTAGCATGTGGTTACAAGAGTAAAGAGAGTGAGACAGCGTACACTTCAGGAAACACATACGGATCGCAGTCCACGGCCATGCTAAGTGAATTGTCATCAGACGCAGCACCAGCAGTATTTGTTGTGAAATGAACATTTCTGATTGCTTCAGTGATCATTAATGAAATGGACAGATTTTACTGTATTGAAATATGCATTCAAAGTTATTATGTTTGGGAATTTCAACTACCTGTACTGAATTACTTGTCTTGTTGCTTGAAATCCACGAGAAATGTTAAGCATGCTACAAAGTAGGTATAAAAGGGAAATATGCTGAGGACACTCAACACTAAACAAAAGCCAAGTGTAATTTCATACTGAACCAATGCACTTAACACAACGGTGATAACTGGGGGACAGGGTGCCAATTGTAATGGCATTTATTGAATGAAGATTACCGCTCACAGTTATCTGACTGTTCTTGCCTGCTGCAGGTTTACCCAGTGACCAGAGCAGTGGGACGTCGTCGCCTCTGTGTGACAGCGGATTGCACTTAAACTATCATCCCAACAACACGGTACTTTTTAATGCGTCACACATTTACAGTATAGCCAGCCTATGATTTCTAGAATGAGTTTAATATTCATTATTAATCTGTTAAGCATTTTTGAATATGGGGGGTAAGATCTGTAGTAGCACCGCAGACAGCTCTCTGCAATGCCCCCCCCCCAGATTCTTTTAATGTGATAGGTCAGTGAGGAACATCCTTGATCTGAGTAATGCAGTGGAATGTCCAGGATAAAGTAAGCACTTAAAATTAACTGGCCGGTGTATCAAAATTATGAATTGGTACAATGATATTATGTGATATGCAATGAGGCCTTGGGATAAGAGAGAAGTAAATAAGTACATAAGCAGTATGCGTGTCTGGGAATGAAATGAAAGTCTGTCGGTCCATCTTGGAGTTGGAATCCGGCAGAAAACGAAGGACAAACAAGAAAGAAAAACTGAAGAGAAGACAAGGATGATTCAATTCCTGTTCCATATGGTGTGGATTTTAGGCCTTTTTGCTGCCATTTATCAGAAGACGGTCTTCTCTAATAACCTAAATTGTGCATCTGTTGATTATACAATGTCCAGCAGGTGCAGAGAGGGACTCATCATGCGCACCGTGTGCAGCGATAGTCCTGCTGTACGAGGCGCTAACACAAGATGCATGTACTTTGGCGCATCTATAAAACTGGGCCAAAACTGAAAGTGCTGCAGTTTTACATTATTAGCATGATACTGCGTAGAATATGTAAGATGAAGTCAAGGTAAATTACAGTAGCTTGTTAAACATGAGCATTTGCTCTGATTGTTCTTTAAACTTGAAAAATATTTATGTATGAATATGTGTATATTTCTACCAGAACAGCATTGAATATTTAGAGAAATTGTTTGACAATTATTGCATGAACAGACAAAAAAGAAAACACATTGTTATGGTGAAAATGCAGTCAGGGGTTTCAGTGCTTTGTAGTCCATTGTTTTGGGGGCAGGAACTTGCCCTTTTCTGCCATGTCCAGTCAATGTTAGCCCTGATCTCCCCCTCCACCCCCCCGCCCCCAGGAGCCTGACTCACTGTGATAATGGTAGCAGAGGTGTGGGATTTGGACAGCTTCTACTGCTGCATTGTCTGTCCTTTTTGACAAGACAGAAGCCTGGCCACTTCAGAAGCGGTCATCTCTGAGCAATGTGTTACTGTAGAATACAATGTGGAGGCAGGAAGATAGACGGACGGACGGACAGACAGATAGATAGATGGGCAGATGGATGGACAGATGGATGGATGGACAGATAGATGGATGGATCACTTTGGATTTTATTAATCCATAAGGAAATTGCTGATTTACAGTAGCACAGAAAACACATTCAGGCACATAATAAATGACCATAAGCAGTAGCAGTGCGAAGAATATAGTATATGAAGGACTCCACTATATTTTGTACCATTAAATTCAATGACAATAAAAAGTGAAGGTTGTATCACAGGTAAGATTCAGAATGTACAATTAACTCAGCACTAGGACTAAGAGTTATGTTATTACATTCACGATTAGCACGTATGTGGTGTTTTTGTAGTTGATATTCCAGGTGGGGGGTGACAGAGACATTTTTTTTTTATAGTTGCAAATGATCACATTTGAAGGGATAGAGTTAAGCGCTAAAGGCCTGACGCTGCCTTCCAGGACACGTTGTCCTGCTCGTCCTGGCCGACGTCCCCAGGGCTGCGGTGGGAGAAGCGCTGGGCGGATCTGCGGCTCATCCCCCTGCTGCACTCACGCCTGTCCCAGTACGTCCCGGGCTCCGACGTCTGCAGGTGAGACATCGGGGGCTTCCGGATGCTCAGATGAAAATGAATGAATGCTGCGTGAGATAGAGGTGGGGTAAATGCGGGGGTTCACCGATAAAATTGGGACTCGGGTCTATTAAGTTTCATTGGCACGGTAGTCACAGAATTCTCACAGAGGCTCTAAAAATGTACAAATACAATTCTAATTGTAATATGAATAGTGTCAGCAGCTGTTTATTTTCCTGTCACTGGGAACCATCTGCCAATACGTCTGGAGAGATTTTAGCTAGTCTGACAAAGCATTTTGAAAGGTTTAAAAAGTCTGTTAAACAACACTTGCGATAATTGTGAAGCTTCAGATTGTGAGGTAAAATATAAAGAAGAAAACATAAATGGGGGGGGGGAATTTGCAACCTGTTTGCTTACCACATATATTGATTCTTGATAGGTAAATTCTTTTAATCTTCTTTGAAATTCAGCAGTGTTTTGGTGCGTTATACATATACAGAAATTAATACATACTTGAAGTGAAAACAGGTTTACTGCTAAGACCACTAGTAAGACATTTATTTTATTGGTTTATTTTTCATTTAAATATATTCTTCATCATGATTTGAGTTTTGCTCTAGAATCACTTTTATCGGATGTCTGGTTTTCTTCTGCAGCCCAAAGAAATTTTTGCGTTTTTGTTGCTCTTGCTAAATTGCTCAGAGTGTCTCCACCCAGACACCCCTCCGCTCTGTAACGTGTGAGATAAGCTTCACCCCCACAAAATGAATAAGTCTTGGGAAGATGGACGGCTTCCTCTTTAAATTTCATGAGATTTGAAAGGGTTTAATGCACTAAAGCAGTAAATGGTTAGTGCTGTTCAGTGGTGCTTCAGATGGTAACAGCAGAATTGACCAAATCATGATCATTGTCAGAAATCAATGCAAAGGTCTGACGATTAACTAGTACGACGAGGGGCCAGTTTACAATAAAATCCGTGAAGCAATGTTTTATACATTAAGCAGTATTCTATCCACGTTCCATAATTGCTTATCTATGTTTATAGCAGTGGTGACCTTGGAGCGTATCCAAGGAAACACAGGGGCAGGGTAGGAGACCCCGTAGACAAGACCAAGTCTATCAATGGGTGAACGCAGAGGCACACCCTATGGGCAATTTATAAATGCTGCTTCACCTAGTGGCCCAAACAAGTACAGTATGTGGCTTGGCAGACCCTGTTCTTATGTGCCTGAGGTTGCTGGTTCAAATCCCAGGGTTGGTGGAGTGATTTTGACCATTAACCCCCAAATGCCTCAGGTATCGTCTCTCCCAAGTGCATCTTTGGATAAAGGTGTGTGATAACTAAATATGAACATGCTTACTTGGTTTTAGAGATTGTTTGAGTTCTCTGACCAGAGTGACACGGTAATCTCACAAGCATAAAAAATGCTATAGCAATTCATCCACTCGCAAGGCCTCAGAAAGACCCAGAATATGCCTGTTTATCTGATGTCTGAGAGACACCAGACTGCACTACACGTTTGTTAAACTGTAAATACCAGCTTATCACTGCTTACCAAACCAAGGATGCACATTATAAGCT
Source organism: Stomatorhinus ivindoensis (assembly GCA_019775895.2). Classification (NCBI taxonomy): domain Eukaryota; kingdom Metazoa; phylum Chordata; class Actinopteri; order Osteoglossiformes; family Mormyridae; genus Stomatorhinus; species Stomatorhinus ivindoensis. Next base: position 9,690,237 of record JABFEB020000079.1, read on the forward strand.
GCACTCTGCTGTTTCAAAGATATTGAGAAAGATATTGAACACAACATGACCGTCTCTTGGAATTGATTTTTACCCTCAGCTTCTGTCTCTTAAAACCACAATGAAATCCATTTAGTACATTATACTGAACATGTGAGCATAAATTCTAAATGCATTTATGCTTTTTAGACCAAAACTGTTCCCATTTTATTAGAAATGGTCATCTATTGTAAAGAGTAGCATAATGAATCACAACACAAATTGGAATGTGGCTCTCGAAAATGGCAAGCGGCGTAAGAGATCGGGTGTTTGCAGTGCTTCATTCATTCAACGTCGATTCAGTGTATTTTAATAGCTATTGCATTCCTTCCCAAAACTGCCTCTAGACTTTCTTTACCCGCATTGCATTGTCCTCTTCCCTTAGAAAAAATGCCTTTCAAGTCATCGCAGTGGACGGGGTCTGCAGTGGGGTGATCCAATTCCCATCCGCTGACGACTGTTTAGACTGGCTTCAAGCAATAGCAGCTAATATATCTGCTCTCACAAAGCACAATGTATGTATAAAAACCACGATCCACTTCTCCCCATCTGTAAGCCTCCTTATGTAATGTGCATATAATCTGTGCTTCAGAATGTGCCATTTAATCCAGATACGAATAGCCAGGAAGTTTTGCATATATTTTCTGAGAGTAATATTAAAACCTGCATTATAAACAAGGACAGAGAAAGTGTGTCGTGTCATGAATATAAATGTCCTGGAGGAAATGATGTCGTTACCATTGTCTTTTTAAACACGGTTTCCTTAATAAATACAAGCTTCCTCATATATACAGAATAAACCACAAGGCAGAGATTGTTATGGCTGAGTTACTTTGATAAATTGGGCTCATGTACTGCTAATATATCCCCAGAAAAGTTATAATATTAAACTACTGCTAGTGAACATTGCAACTGTGATGATGGTATTTGGTGTGAAGCTGTTACAACAAGAAGCTCTGAGCATAGGGCTGGTCCCAGTTATTTTTACCGGATGATTTCAACACAATAACAAGCAAACAGAACAAAGCATAATTCACGCTTTTATAAGGTTCTATTATTTACAGGCTACATAATTCACAGGTACAAAATAGTATCTTTGTTAGTCCATAAGAAACACATTAGTAAATCTTCTTAATTAATTGCAAGCTCATATTGATCGATCTTGACAAGTTGGCACTTAATATAAGCTTAATAACATTGTACCACATAGTAATAAAACTGCAGCATATACATAGTGGCATTGCAGACTCATATTAATGGATCTTGATATGCTATCTGCAGACACTAAACACAATTGTAGTATATAAAGGGAATTTGACAAACGTAAAATCATAAGTCTTAGGCAATGAAAGAAAATGGTTAAAGCCATTGACTTGGTTATGTGTATTTCCTGAGGAAGAGAAAAACAATTTGACACAAGCAAATTAACTATAGCACAATTAAAGACAAGAATGTCTTCTATTCTCTAAAATGTTACTGATATCTTGTTGGATTACTATATGAGCACTGCTTCAGTTCTCAAACCTCTCAGGGCCTATTCATTGTATTTGTCAAATTTTGCAACCAGCTCAATTGATTGATTGATTGATTGATTGATTGAATCCATTTAACTTCAAGTCAAGTGAGACTATTGTCTTGCTCGGCATATATAGCTGGAATGAGGTGTCGTTGCCCCCCAGACCACGGTGCAATATAGCACACATATTGGGGCTGTATGTACCCAATTACAGGGGTAAAATGCAGATTAACACACAGTACATATAACATAATAGGATGGCAGAAACATGGGATGTACATGAATAGAGTGACAATAATAATATAGCAGTAGGAATGTAGCAGGTATTGATTAGCTTGCAGGTATTGATTAGCCAAACATGGTGTGCTAGTGGTCGCGTCAATATTGCATGGTTGAGCCAAATTTGAGGTTCCTTTAGGAGACAGTTTAAAATGACTGAGTTCCCACACTTAATCATAGCTTCACAGCAACGTGAAGATCATGTAGGTATAATTTTCTTTCAGTGCCCACGACTTCTGCGCAGCACTGTAATTCTTGTGCTTCCTATTCATTCCAGGGCGAAGGGCACATTTTAAATGATAAGATAAAATATTGTGTATCGTTCTATTGTTGCTGAATAACAAATATGACTTCTCTGACAGGTGAAGAAAATCAACAGGAATTTCCCTGTAAATCAGCAGGTGAGAAGCGAACACTAATGAGACCTAAACACGACGCCACACAAATCAATCTCTCTGGCCGGCGCTAGTCTTCCCTGGCTTTTACAAATATCTACTGACAATTTCTCTACATAAATGCAATATCAAAACCTTTGCAGGGCAAAGTTAAATCTACTAAATTGGATAACAACTGTAATATTTTCCAGCTGTATGCATGTATGACAGTGCTGTAAAATAAATAAACGCAGTTTCCTCTCAGCCTGTTCAGCTGGAACAGCAGGGTAATTGCATTGAATAATGGTAGTTAACTTCTCCTGCCTGGCTAGTCCTTAATATCAGCCCAAACGCAGCCACGTACCTTATCCATTACCCTGTAATGCACTCAGGAATTAAATCCACCAAACCCAGGAAATCTTTGCTTGCTGCCAGTTCCGCTTTCTCCCAACTTGCATTCAAATAGCAAATGGCAGAAGTAATACATTTCATTTAAAATAAAGGCACATATTATTCCTGAAGAGTGTCAGTTAATCAAAGCTGTGGATATTAGCCAGATCCCGCTAATGGACTGTTGTCCTTTTTAAATCCTAGCAGTAATTCTGATTTACAGGTTTTGCCCAATGGTGCCACAGTGCTAGATTTACTGGTGTGGCTCTTCCATTACTGACCTTATTTTTTTGGCATCCTGTATTATTTAATATGAAAATCACTCATATGTAACTGCACAACAGTGACCAGCACTCACCCTGTCGTTCAGGTATAATCAATATGCTCTCAGCTTAATATGTGGGCATTGAAGACAAACGAGCTTTGGATTTAATTAGCATAAAAGCTCCCTAATTTAAAGTCAAGCACACACACATACCCTTTGTGGAAGTGTGTGTGCGTGTGTGTGCGCGTGTGTATGTGTGTGTGTGGTCCATGTATACATTACATTGTCCCTACAATGTGAAAAGCACATTTATTTTAACATTGTGGCGTCCAGATAAACACCGAATTAACTACGTCCAAAATGATCTGTGTTGGCGAAACCAGCAAGTGGCACGTCCTGATTGTCCCCAGTTTGCTGTGACCCTGGGTCGGCAAAGGAGGGGCTTGCGTGTCACTTCTTTCACTGTATGACATCACCACATGGGTCCTTTTTTTCTGCTCTTCAAACCCAAGGCTTCCAACCACCCAGCCAGTGGGTCGGGGGCCGTGTGCGGCTCAGCAGGCTGACGTTTTGTGCTCGGCGTTGGAAGGTTGTCAGTTTGAGTCTAGCAACAACAGAATAACATGTCTGTGGGCACTTGAGCAAGGTCTCGTGGCTGTTTATCTTCATCTTCATCATCATCATCATTTATGGAATAATAATAACAACAATAACAATAAAATAAATATTAAATAATGCTACACCCTTAAGCTGCTCCGCATACCATGTTCCTGTGTTTTGTATCTATGACACGTCCCTTAACAAAAGGCTTACACAAAAACAGCTACTTCAGAAATTCCAGCAGAAAATACTGGTTTTAAGTTGTAGCACAATGCAGGCTGATATCGGTTAATAAAGTGAAACACAACCCCCTTCCTTGTTGACGTAGGGGCACGGCGAACGCTGGAAAAATAACGTGCAATAAGAGGTATAAAACCAAAGCACGGCATTACCATAAACACACAATTTGGTAAGTTAATCTGTGGGGACCCCCCCACATCACTTAATATCTAGAAATCGGAACAAGTCACCCCTTGACAAGTCCAAGTCGAGTCTCGAGTCAAAATAATGCAAGTCTGAGTCAAGTCGTCTAATTTGAATCACAAGTCATCTAATTTGTAACTTGACTCTGATTCAAGCGGCGAGTCATGTGACCCGAGTCCCTAATTTTAATATGTCAGTATTTGTTCTTCGCAAGCTAATGCTGTCTGTAGCGACTGTTCAGAGAATGATCCATATGCAGACAAATATATTTTTTAAATAATTGAGTAAAATTAAGACAAAGAAGCTAATCCTTACCATGGTACTAGAACTCAGGGCCATGCACCCTCAGAGTAAGAACATGTAATCTTTCCTAAATGATTCTGGAGTTAGTAAAATTGTTTGGACGAACAACAAAGTATTTACCCTGGGTAAAGCTTGACAGAACGTGAGTCATGGGGTTCAAAGACTGTTATAATGTGCATGTTAACCTACAACGAAGCTGTTAAGTAGGAGAAAAACATTCTCAGTTGGAATGACGTGGGGTCTGGGATGGTGTGGTGCTTAATACTACTGATTTACACCACTGGGACCATAGCTCAGCTCCCTACTCAGCTATATGCGTATGGTGTTTGTATGGTTTCCCTGAGATATTCTGGGCTTTCCAGATGTCCTGATTCCCCCCCCCCCCAGTTTCCTGTGATAAGCTGGCACCCCATGCTCAGTTATTCCCTGTCTTACTCCCATAGTTTCTAAGACAGGCTCTGGACCCCAATGATCTTACATTGGGTGAGTCGGAAGTCCGTAATATCACCAGATCTTCATTGATCATGTGCCTTCCTTGGGTCAAAAGTATATAACTAATAAGCACCTCAATAAAATATTACAGTTTTAAAGTCCAGGTTGCACTGACTTTTACAACAAAGACATGTATTTGATCAACAAAAAGACATGGAAAAAAGTACTTGTATTTTTAAAGACTCTGCCCTATTCGTTTAACCAGATTTACCTTTCGTTATAATTTAAAGATCAGAGCAGATCGTATCATCTTCGGTTAAATTGCGGTTTCAAGAAATTTCTACAGGATTCACAACATTTTCCGCACAACCGTTAGTAAAGAATGTGAATGCTGTCATTATCTATTAAAAAAACAAACTTGATATTGTCTATGTTGATGGGAAGCTTTAATGTATGATTAATGAAGGTCATTAAAATCCCGGACATGAAATAAAATCCTCATTATCTATGCACTTCTTCTTGGGAGCAGACTTCAGAATAATCAACTTGTATGGGAAGTGACTGTATGTCACAGATAATACACTCAATGATTTTATCAAAACTCCTCTGTAGTAAAACACTGTCAGATGTCCCAGCTGACGCAATCAGCCTGACTTCTTGGCTAAGTAAGAGTTCTCAAGTTGTTATGGCCTTCTTGTGACTTGTGCTGAACATCTTAAAAACCATTGTCACAGTTTATGAAATATAAGGCTTTATTTATTCGAGTGACAACTCCTAGCAATTAACTTCTGCTTGCATAAATAATGTGATGCTAGACATGCTGTAATTCTCTCTCATGCCTGAGTTTGAATGCAGCGTTTATCATTTTAGGCCATTCGTTTAATTCATCATTAGTCGAAAGGTTCAAATAAGCATTAAGAAACAATTGTGCATGAACAGTGCATGATTTCTCTTATACATCTTGCCATATATATTCAAGTGTGCCTGTTTCTCAAGTCTGTCTTGCCATCGTTCAGCTATGTAAGATGACATGCGCTGTGCAGTAATGCGCTGACTTGCATGTTCATCACTTCCAGAAAATTATCGCAAGCCACATGGGGCTTTAATTTTGGTTTCTCAAAAAAAGTCAGTTTCTCTTTTTCAAAGTTGAAAACTCTATATATGATTGATTTTCAACCAAGGCAGGAGTAGAAATTATAAATCCCGATTCCTAAAATGCATAATCACAGTTGCACAATATATCATTTCAGCATCATCCTTGTGATACGCACATGCACGATTATCACATTGCACTTGGTGGCGCTGTCTTGCGACAATTTTCATTAATCCCACCAAGTTATTTCACACACACTATTGGCAGATAAAGTTCTATTTGTATTGGTAACACTTTACTTGAGGAGACACAAACAATGCAGTTTTGTGCTTTTACTTTTGTATCAAATAACCACAAAATCATGTTTGTGCATCATTAATGAATTGTCATACATCATTTATCTCAAGCAAGTACTATATTTGTTACTATATCTCTTAATTCTGTAAACCTTTGTAACTACTAAAGGAAGTGCTGTAGGAACAACTAATGAGTAACATGAGTAAAATACTGATCTCATGTTTATTCATCATTGATGAATTGCGACGCATCATTTATCCCACGTAGTTCCTATATTTGTTATTTTATCTCTTAATTCTGTAAACCTTTATAACTACTGAAGGAAGTGCTGTAGGAACAACTAATGAGTAACATGCAAAATACTGATCTCATGTTTATTCATCATTGATGAATTGCGACGCATCATTTATCCCAGGTAATTCCTATATTTGTCATTCTATCTCTTAATTCTGTAAACCTTTATAACTACTAAAGGAAGTGCTGTAGGAACAACTAATGAATAACGTAAAATACTGATCTCATATTTATTCATCATTGATGAATTGCGACGCATCATTTATCCCAAGTAGTTGCTATATTTGTTGTTATATCTCAATTATGTAAACCTTTATGAACTACTACAGGAAGTGCTGTAAGAACAAGTAATGAATAACATGTAAAATACTGATCTCATATTTATTAATCATTGATGAATTGCGATGCATCATTTATCCCAAGTAGTTACTATATTTGTTATTCTATCCCAGTTCTGTAAACCTTTATGAACTACTAAGGAACTACTAAGGAACTACAGAAGGCGCAAATGACAAGTGAAATGCTGGTGTCATGTTTATTCATCATTAATGAATCATGACACTTCTTTCATCTTAAGTAGCAACTATCTAAGTAGCAAATAAATTAAGTAGCAACTAACTGAGTAGCAAATGTATCTTTGTTCCTGATTTGTACTCCAGTAGTAACTGAGTCATTATTAAGTTTCTGTGCCCCCAAAAGTTTTACCAGTTTATTTCAGGTATTTTCATCTCTTCTTTGTGTTTTATAAATATTGCAGTATCACTTGCGGATATTTCACGTACCACGATGTGATATTGTGCCGCCCCGTTCGTAATGATTTTGGCGAAGGTGTGATTACATGCAGTGCTGGAATCTCTTTCAGACGGAAAACCTGAGCACTGCAATCTGCACACTGTTTTGTGATGATGTTGAAGCAGCGTTTCTGAATGTCTTTGCCTTTCTGGCTGAGGCAATGAACGCCGCTCTGAGACCTAGCCGAGGTCCATCCAAGTATCTGTCACTGCCGCTGAGCTGTGCAGTGACCTGAAACCTTGACTTCGGTTCAGCATTCACCTCTTCACTGGGGTATTCACCTTTCTTCTCTCCTTGGGCTGGTAGCATGAGAATGGGAGGTCCGTTCCACCAGAGCTGGCTCTCAATCAGATTAAGTACAGTTTAGCCTCTTGTTAGGAGGTCGGCAGATGGCAAAGTGACAGTGCAACTTGGTATGACAGAGACTGAATTTCTATTGCATTTCTAGTAACAAATGGTTGTCATAGCTGAGCCAAACTGTAAATCCAGTGCAAGCCTATAATATGTTGACATCTTAATCTTCTTCTCTGTATCTTCCGTATATAATTCCCCAGTCTTTAAAACTCATCAGCCCTAACCTAGTTATCTCCTTTAGTGGAGTGACTCAGGAGTTTGATTCTACCAGGCTCGCATTAACAGCACCGTCATCTGCCGGCTCTTGCACTGCATTATACCATCATCGTGGTCTCATTTACTGACATAACAAAACATAGGAGGTCTGTTCCTGCGACAGTTTGATCTGCATTTTTTATCTCGTGCCATTTATTCCTGGCTGGTGTAACTGCACCAGACTGAGCACCACCAATGCCAGTCTCAGATAAGGTGGCAAATCTTAATCCCAGCTGCATCCTCCCCTTCAAAAAGGACATTTGAAGCTTATGGTCCAATATACGAACCCCAGCTTCCCGGCCTGCACACCACCACCAGAGCACACCACTAATCCCAGCTTCTGTGCCTGGACTGTGTCGAAGATGGTGCTTTAAAGACTGTTTCCCAGCCTGTTCTTCCTAGGCAAACAGCATAGTGAGATAAGCAATAGACATTTTGTAAAGATTTGGCTGTCACTTTCTCATCTCCCAGTTACTTATTTGTACATCCATTGCAAGATTATGCAACTCTGAAACCTTTTCTCGCTGCGCATATAGCTATCCAGAAGTTCACGTCTGTTACGTGGCTACAGTAGCTTGACTTGGTGGCATCTTTAATTCCTGTTTCACAATCCCTTTAGGCACTGGCTACGAATAAGTTGTGATTTCTGCTTCCTCATTCCCTTTTGAGTATGTACTCCAGGAATGCTCGATCCTCTGCTTCACACTCGTGAGTCTTCTTTGGAGCATCCGGGTGTCTCACTCGGTCCACAACATGACCTTTACAGTGCTGTGACTTGTAGTCATGGAGAAATCGAGCGCCAAACGTGCGCGGATCTCTCACCTCAGCCCTGATAAGCCCAGGACCTTCAAAGGCTTTTTGTACATGATGTCCCTCTAGCCTCCATTCCGCGTGCATTCTCTCTGCCTATGCCGTAGCAGTCTGTTATGGCTGTTTGCTTTCGTTTATCAAAGCGCTGCTGGTGTAACAATGCTGGAAACAATGACGTCTGTGTTTTCAGGCGAGTCTGAGGGTGTCACATCACCTTGTTAACACACTGCCTGACGCCTTTGTTGGTGCCTTGGATTTTTTGGCAGCTATGTGTGCAAAGCGATGCAGGAATCATATGGAGCTGGATGAGATGATGAATGCCACCACGTCCAACTGTCTGACACTGTCATAATAAATCACAAATATAAATTTCATATGCATCACACAGCTGTCTCAATGCTCTCCTTTTCGCCATCTTAAATCCGCGTAAATCGTTTGATTTAAAAAAAAATTCTCCCTGGAATTATGGGATTTGTAGTTATAGTCGTATATCATCGTATGTTGTCATAAAGTCATATACTGACCAACACACTGCTGATCAATTCGTGTTATTACCAATATGACAAAGTATATATGCGTTTTTAAACATTAAGGTCACAGATGGTTGTATTGCTGTGTCCGACAGATCATCTACATGGGCTGGGTTGAGGAGAAAGAGCAGGACTGCGTTCAGGACCGCATGTACACCCCCAAGTTCCTGGCTCTACGCGGCTCCTCCCTCTTCAAGTTCTCTGCACCACCTGTGAGTTTCCTGTCCCATCTCGGCAGCTCCAGGGATCTCCTTCTCAGGTGTAGAGAGACTCTTGTATGTGCTTTAGTCGTACAGAAACCATTCATCTTTTCAACCAGACTTCTGCATTTGTGATTAGGTGAAAGCCCAACTGTCTCCTGACAGATTATCCAGGTCAGGGGGGTGGGGGTTGGATCCTATCCCAGACAGCGCAGGACACAAGGAGGGCACTGGATAGGGTACCAGTCCATCACGGGACACATACACACAGTGGGCACTTTTAAGATGCCAGCTTAACTGCACACCTTTAGATGATGTGGAAACCATCGCATTATGTTTATTTAGCCAATGTCCAAAGTAGCACATGAAAGTGGGTTAGATAGCACTGTCAGCCAGTGTCCGTTGACAAATTGGCTCTAGAGCCCATTATCACTTGGCCAGCCATGGGATTTGAACCAAAGACCTTACGCACAGAGGTACAGATTCTAAACAAACAGAGCCACACAGCACCGATAGCAAGCCATTGTGACATTGGGGAGAACATGTAGATTCCACCCGTAAAGAGCAGCTGCAGGGACTGAAACCTCTAACCTAGAAGAGTGAGAGACAAGAATCGCTGACTGGGCCACCAAGTTACTGTCAAAATAAATTTCACGCAAGAAAAACCGTTTTTGTTCGTAGTCAACTGACAGAAGAGATAATGCATTGAAATGCATAAATATTCTAATAACATTTGGTGTATATTCCTCTTACAGCATACATGACAACATAAAATTACTCTTAAAATATTCTTGTGCATATTGAGTTCACGAGTTCACCACAGACAGTGACATCATCGAGTTATGATAACAGCTGGGATGAGAAGACTGAATACACACACCGTAGCTGTTAACTGTTAACAGACAATACTGAGTGCTTAGACTGACTATCCTCAAGGAGTGGCAATTAATTAGTATCTCAATTACTGTTGGATAGAGTCTGGGCCATATTGGGCCATCACCCAATCAACGCCTGGGAAAACTCCTCAAATATACTGCTTGGTCAGTGAAATATATGTATGGCCACCAAGATAATAAATGTTGAATTGGAAAGACCGAGAAACCCTGCTGTAGGAGTAATCTGACCTTACATCTGCAAGGCTGTCCAAGCTTGCAGGTGTCATTTTGCCTTTTGAAGAGTATTTCTCTGGTTTGGGTAGAAATAAAGGAACAGGTGACTGAGCACTGTGTTCAGGCCACACAATAGTGTGGCCTTTTTAGCAAAACAAGCAATAAAAAATCCCATATATGTAATGCTTTATTTACCATATATACAGTAAAGATTGTCTTTGTGACAGCAGAAACAAACTTCTAAGTAGAGGTTATTTGTGATAGCATGCAGACGTCATACATTTCCAATCGATTATTTTCAGATTTTCACAGTAATGCCCTTATGAATGAACGTAAAATTTGAACCTAAAAACTTTTGTTAGTTTCATGAACAACTACTCTTATTACTGCCTAGCATAATTAATCTTCACTCAACGTCACTGAAACGCAAGCTGACGATGAATTTGCACAAAATGTACTCTTTAGTACATAGTATTAAACCCCGTTTCTCTATCTTTTCTTTCTTTTTTTTTTTTACTCTTAAAATCTTTGATTGACCCTCTATGCAGGACTGATTTAAGGATTATGTTGCCGGAGAAATTAATGCTGATATAAGACCGTATTCTTGATGTTTGCCTGGGAAAGACTAGGACCTTCCGCAGTTCTGGAGATGCGGCTGCGCCCATCATGATTATAACAGATTAGAACTTCCCTCTGACTCGCTATTGCCCTGGAGACGTGGGAAGGAAGATGTCGTGTTAACGGACTGAGAGACGGAGGGAAAGTGACAGGTTACTTAACTGTCCTTGATGTGCTTGCTTTCCCATTGTGAGAAGGGCTTTTGATGCTCGCTTACCTGGAATTTTCAACTTACAGCCTTCAGGTCTGCAGTGAGCAATGATAGTTGTAGCATTTATGAGTGGGGACAGATGCCATTAGATGATAACATGTTGGCTTGCTGTGGTTCCTCAGTGACATGTACCCGCAACAGAGAACAGTAGCTATTACGTCATACGTAGGACAGCGCTGATAAACTGATCAGCAGAAGAATCAGCTTCACACGGCACACATGCAGTAGTTAGGTGACAATGGCTGACACAGTGCAGAATCCCTATCTAATTCTTTCCCCTCCATTTTGGATTTAGGAGGTCTTTGAAATGCACGCTGTTTTACAGAATACAGGGAAAGAATATCAAGATCAAATTGTGTGGCAGTTTGGACATTTGAGTCTTGAGTTTGTGTTTGAAAGGCAACGGACGGACAGTCTCCCCACAGTGAAATTTTATATGCAGCACAAAACAATAGCGTTGTGTGTATCTGCGAAAAGCCCATGTGTGTGTAGGCTGCGAGTCGCTCACTGGAAACAACAATCTCGTAAAATCTCAGGAAAAAAATAAGCCTTAAAAAGTGAAGCAATTCAAGAAGAGAATCGAATCTTTCTTGGTAATTGATAACTCTCCGCCTCCCCCCGCCCTCCCCATCATTGCTATTCATTGGCCAAACCCTCCCTCATTTCCTCAATGACTCCACGACTTCAGTGCTTCTCCTTTCAACCTTCCTCCTTTGTACTTCGTTAGGTGATTTTCTCATTTATCCTCAATTCTGACATTTCATCCTTTCCTGCTCGGCAATTCTCTCTTTTCCCCTCTGTGCTTCACTTTCTTACCATCGCAAATTAAATGCACTCTGCTTGCCTCTCTAGGGAAAGATGTCTTCGCTCCATGGTGCTAATTGGATCTCTAAGCATCACACACATGCTGTTGCATAAACTCACTATGTCACTTCCTGTTATGTCACTTCCTGTTACTGCCATTGACCACTGGTCACATTAAATATCCTTTTCCTTTTACCAGTCATTTGTCTGGTTGGCAATCAAGTTATTCTCCTGCCATATTATTTTGATGTTCAGCCATTCGACCATCCATCCCGCCATCCGACCATCCATCCATTTATGCATCCCTCCATTTTTACAGCTTATTTAGCACAGAGAGGAATCATTCTGTCCATTTCATATCAAGGCATACACTGGCACACAATTACTAAAGGCAATTTGCTATATTATTTTTTGTTTTTTTATTTGTTTGATTATTATTATTCTCTAATGTCCTGTATAGTCTTTTTTCCTACTAATAGTTACATATATACAAAAGAGAAACATTAATTACTCAGTTCTTAATTCATTTTCTTACTAAAAAATTGCTTGGTTTATTTAAGGTGGGATGACGTTTTATATATAGAATTTGGTGGTTTGGGGGGGATAACGGCTCCTTTATGGGCCAACAGTGCTTTATTCGCTTTATAGAATTCACTTTTTCAGGCTTACGGACTTTATGTCACTGCATTTTTCTCATGAAATCCCAGCATGTGAATGGATTTCGTGCATTACTCTGAGACATTGAGTGTGAGCTACAAAACAGTTTCTTGGCCTTGCGGGGACATTATGTCGACACTGTGGAATTCTGCTCTCGCTGGTCTGCAAAAGCTCTAAAAACACAGATTGTATTTTAGACCTAACATAACATAAGGCAAAATGACTTGTAAGTTGCCACAATAATCCAGCACTTCCACTGCATTACGCAAAAAGTACGTTTGGATGTATGTTTTTTTTAAAACGTATTCTTTATTGTTTTAATTTTTATTTTCATCAACAATGAAAGAAGCAATGAAAGAAGCAAAAGCATAAAGTGGGATTTTCATTATGACTTCAACAGCATAATATTAAGACAGCCTTAAATCTATAGAAATGCTTGTAAAATGACATATATATATATATATATATATATTGTATGAAGCATATTAACTGTATTAGTATAAAGTATATTAACTGTATTAAGATTATTATTAATATTTAATTACTCATTTCCTTATATTTTTGTATGTGTACTTATATTTTTAATATTTTCATATGCATGGAATGAAATTAACCCCCCTAAGTTTCCCCATAACACAAGATTCGATTTTAACAAGGTTGTCATGGTTACTTGTTTCAGGTAACAACATGGGACTGGACACGAGCAGAGAGCAGCTTTACGGTGTATGAAATCATGTGTAAAATTTTAAAGGTAAGCGCATACTTGCCCTGTGTCTAATATTTCCTATTGCTGTGTCTCTGAGCTGACACTGATGCTTTGAGAGGTATTGAGGGATGATGCAAGATCAACCTGTGTCTTTATTTCGACACAAAGTAGACTTAACTCAGCAGAAACAGGCTATCACCCAACGGTGCTACCTAGTCTGTCTCTCTAGGAGCAAGGTCACTCTCAAAAAAGATTCTAGAAGACTGCAGGCGTGTCTTGGATTTAATAAAAAAAGGTGTTTCATTAACACCCAAAATCGAGAACTGGGTTAAAGGTTAGTATGGGTCTCTCTCTAGTTCTCCCGGGAGCAAAGTGAAGCAGTGTACTTCATTCTGGCTTCTGGGAAGCTGGTCTAAAAGAACCACAGTGACCCTCAGAGACCAAGTATGCTTTTACAGAAACTGCTGCACTCTGCAGATTTTGGTGTAATCTTGTTCCCACTTCAGCAGTGTGTCTTATTCCCACACGTATCTGTTATTTGTACACATATTAAGTAGGACTCTCATATTAATAATCGTAATATTAATAATCAATGATTACATTAATACTCAAGTAATCTACTAATGAATTTTACACGCGCGCACACAAACACACACACAGGTTTTTAATGATATCTTTGTGGGGACTCTCCATTCATTTCCATGGGGAAAACTGTAATCCCAACATGATGACCGTAACCACTAACCCAGCGCTAGCCTTAACCATAAGTAACCAAACAAAATAGAGTTTTGGCATTTTCAGTTTTTTTTTATTGAAGTCACAGATTTTTATAAAACAGAGTTTCCCCCTTGTGAAGACCGGAAAAAATGATCCCCTCAACATCAAAATAACTGGATTTTATTACATTGTGGGGACATTCAGTTCTCTCAGCGTAATGCGCACACACATACACATACATACACGTACACATTATGTAAGCTGTGCTGGTGAAGCGACGGACTAGCCTTTATTTTAGTGTTAATCACAGAAAGTAAATTAAGGCAAATAATTAAAGTCAAAGGGAGGGCAAAGATAGGCTAGGCTACTCCAAAAGGCCAACGGGCACGTAGCGTAAAGATAGGCTAGGCTACTCCAAAAGGCCAAC
>JABFEB020000079.1:9704810-9721095 GCA_019775895.2 Stomatorhinus ivindoensis
GGCACGTAGCGTAAAGATAGGCTAGGCTACTCCAAAAGGCCAACGGGCACGTAGCGTAAAGATAGGCTAGGCTACTCTAAAAGGTTAACGGGCACGTAGCATATAGATGTCTATGGCTGACCATTGTTGGGTGAGTCCATTCAAGCCTGAATGTCTATTTCCAAGATGATGCCGCGTTTCAATCACGCCATTGTGATATTTAAATTCTGCTTTTCAATACTGACCGACGACTGGATTTTCATTCGACCTTCTGCTCAACTGATGCCCTCATTTTTTTTTTTTTTTGCAACCTCATCCATTCTGCTCCGTCTTCCTTCCACCTTATGGCTGAGTAATTTAGAAGGCAAATTGTAACCAATGATTTAAAAAAAAATAATAATGTAATAGTAATTTTCATTTGGCTCTAATTATTAATAATTTAATCTAGAACACACAATTCTTAAGTGTTATTCAAAGTTCTGCTACAATGCACAATGTTACCACAAAATTTGGCACCATGAAATGAAATGTTTTTCTTGCATTTTAATACATTACCATATTGTTTTCATATTACCATATTATTTTCACTGAACCACAGTTTATTTTTTTTTTCATCTCATCATCCATCAATCGCTAGTTTGTTACAAAAGGTCATAAATGTTGACTTAGCCCGACCCGTACGGGATCACCGCATGTGCGACTGTCTCAATCTGGAGCTATTCCCAAAGTTAAACTCTCACATTATGTGGTCTGACTCACTTCCTATCTAGCATGCATGAAGTATTCAGAGGAGGTCAGTAATTCCTCTGCTTTTCAACCATACATTTCCTTGGCTCATGTTTTACATAATATCCACCGGTTGCCATGGTGTGCAGCAGGAATAGTTTTCTGCATTTTTCTTGCTGTCAGCACACTTTTTTCAACCATGGACAGCAGGACGGGCGAAGAGGGACCGGCATTAACCTATACACGACAACAGCTGTTGGACCGGGATCCAACTTTTCCTCATGTTTTTGCGGCACTGCCACAGGGAGAAAATGGAAGCCCAGCTCCAGAACACGGGGAGAAGGTGCAGGTCACACCAGCCTGTCATCATGGGAACTGTAAGCTCTCCGGCAAATGGAACGGTCGAGCTCCCAGCACTGACCAGGGGCCATGAGGAATGCAGACACTCGTGCACATTACAGAATCTGTAGCTGAGAGCTAAAACTACCATCTCTCACACTGGACGTACAGATAACGGAAGTCGTCGCAATAAAAACACTGGAATGTCGAGCTGCCCGCTTTGGGAGCATGGCCATATTCCAGGGCGTCGGAGTTTCCACGTAATAGTTTTGGCTGTAGATGCCCCCCCCCGCCAGACTTCAGTCATTGAAGAGCAGATCCATTCTGTGGTCAGCAAACTCATCACTGATCATCGCAATGCTTCTATTGCAATCTCTGGGAACGGCATTCATGATTCACATTTATTTCCTTCCACGTTTACTAATTCCTACCAGGTTCTGGAATATACCCACTACAGATCCCCCCCCCCATTAGTGGTTTGTTTTCCACTAATGTTAAAGAGGAATAACATTGTATTTTCCTGACACCCCAGGGCCAACCTGATTATACTCTTGTGCGCCTCATTCTGTCATCAAACCCATCATTCAGCAGCAACCCATCATCAGGACTGTGAAGAGTATCTACTGCAGGACTGTGAAGAGGAGACTAGGACTTGGTCTGTGATTCATAAAGGGACTCGTTCTCTGTGTGAAGGACTGCATCCACATTCGGGCTGGATAAAACAGCTCTCAGAAAGAGGCTGTCTGCCCTCTAACAAACTGGATCTCAAAGGACCAGGAGGACGTATTCAAGAAGAAGAAGAAGAGAGCATTTAGGTCTGCAGACCAGTAGGAGAACAAGCGAGTGCAGGCCCAGCTGAAGAATCAACTCCATAAAGGGAAAAAACTACAGGAACAAGCTGTAACAAAAGCAACATCAGAACAGCACTAAGGAAGTGTGAAAAGATAAGATAAGATAAGATACGATAAGATAAGATAAGACTTTACTTAACTCACAGAAGGGATTCATGTCCAGAAGCTAGGATATGCAGATAGGATGAAATAAAATAAATAGCAACAAAGATCTAAACCTGGTATAAACATGCTACAGTATATATATATAGGATATACAACCAATAAGACCATATAGTGAAAATGCAACAGCACAGTGGATTGGGATGAGGATCGTTATTTGCTACAGTGCGACTAGAGACCTCGAGGAAGACGGGAACACAGACACGGCTAATGAGCTGAATCTCTTCTTCACATGTGACTCTCACTTGCCAGTCCGGCCCTCCCCCGACACTGTTGGCCTCAGCGTGCCGGCTGGGGCTGGTGTTAAACTCCTCTGTGCCCGCTCCCCTTCCACTAACTTCACACCTCCCTATATTTTTCCTACTTAAGACACCACGACTGATTTCTTCACTGCCGGCGTACTTCCCAAGCTGTCTCTGCTGACCAGGTGAGGACAGCGCTGGGGAATGAGCAGAGGACATTGCCAGCCAGCACTCGGGTTCTGCAGTACGTCCATAGTGGCCAGTACATTCATAAAAGCTGTCATCTGCCGGTGTAGCAGTGTTGGTTTGCGTTATGCCAGACGTGTGAACAGACTCAAAAGAGAACTGGCCCTGGATCCACTGGTAACCGGTGCTGAGAAGAGGAAATCGGCCAAACTGGAGATCGTGAACAATTCTAAAAACCCGTCCGTCCGTCAGTCAGTCATGCTTGTCTGTACTCTTGTTGATTACGTGTAATTAACTTCCTGCAATTCATTAGTATTGACTGAAAATTGGGTCATACTGGTTTCGGTTGTTGGGAACAGCATTATAAAGTATAATCATAATTCTGTAAAATTATAATACATTTTCTCAACTTTGTGGAGAAACAGACCCAAGATATCTCAGAATGATCTCAACAATATCACACCATACCCGTAATTATAGGAAACTCAGTTTTTGTTTAAATACTCTAGTTAATTCCAACCAAGATTCTGAGAATTTGTTGATGCATTTTTAAGAAAACATTCAGATGTGAACTTTGTTTCCCTAATTTTTTAATTACATCTCTAAAAATATGTGACATATTAATGAACATCAATAATACTTATACATATGTACTATACAGTATGTATTACCTAATTCCACTTGTTTATGCTATCCAGTCAGGGTCGGTGCCTATCTGGTCTATGTACCTTTTCTACGTTTGGCCATCCTGTCTCCCTTGTGTTTCCCCTGCTCTCTGGGCTGCCGCCTGGCTCAGTGCTTTGAGGCCTGCCTCATCTTTTGTTTGATTTATTGTTTTCATTGCGTCCCCAGCATCTCTCATTGATTATCTATGTCTTTGCTTTGTGTGTCTGTTTGTGGTATACCCTGCCCGCTACGTTCTGCAGCTCTTGTGTTGTTAGTCTCTCCTAGTCTAGTTAGCCCTCGGTCTTCGTTAATGTTTTCCAGGGCTCGTTAATTGTAATATGCCCCACCTGTTCCCTGTTGCCTTGTGATTGGTTAATTTGCTTAGGTTTCTCACCTGTCCTGCATCACGTCTTCTTAGTTGTATATTTAAGCACCTGCTTTCATTCTGTGCCCTGGTGGTTCATTGTGGCTGAATCCCTGTATGTTATCTTAGCCGTACTCAGGGTAGTTCCTCCCTGTTAATTATTGTAGTGCTTTTGCACGCCCCTGCCTCGCCATCTTTAGTATCGTTGCTCCCAGTGATACTCCCTGCTTTAATTTCTGTTATGTCTGTTGTATTTTTACCCCTCAAAGCCAATTTATCTTCTGGTTCGCTCTTTCGGTTTGTTTTGATAAATAAGGTCTGGTTAGCTGTGGCCACTGTGTGGCTCCTCTCTCCTTTCCACATGCCCGACCTTAATATTCGGTAGGGATGTCCCAATCCACTTATTTTGGTACCCTGATCCTATCCATTCAGTATTTACATCTGCTGATTCTGACTCCCAATTCAATCCTTTAATAAATATTTAAGTATACATGCACATACAGTAGGTGTCGGTGCATTGAGAGTAAGCCTGACCATGTCACCTCACTCTTCCTTGCGATGTTTCTGCTAGTGTCTGATTAAGTTTCTTGCATTAAATGACAGTCTAGGTATCTGCTTTCAAAAGGATGGCATTGCAAACATTACAGGTAGCAATTGGGCCAATTTAGTTTTCAGTTTAAAGAATTTCCACGTGGCTGACAGTTTATATATATAATAGTTTGTAGTTTTGAGCCCTGTGCTTCAGGCTTACTGCGGCATGTGACGGAACATTACGATCTGAGCGACTGACGTAAATGAAGAGGATGTGGGAAATTAAATAGATGGGGTTTTGGATTGGGCCGTGACAACTGATTGATAAAAAAAATGCTCGAGTTGGCCCTGATAGCAATCTTTGACATCGGCTCAGGACATGACTGATATCCAGGACAATTATACTACGTAAACGTGCTAGGAGCCGACAGAAAATGCATCTGATTCCGTCCCCAGACATTCTCAGAAACAGCTAAACTGAGGAATTTGCTGTATCTTGCGGTTTTTACGGTATCAAACTTTTACCTTTTTGAAAAACTTTCAGAAAAACTTTTACTAACCTTGCAGGCTTCTACAGTTGTTTGCGGTTTATATTAATGAAACAATCTTGTAATCTTTTTCAAAAATTTTGTCATTTTTCGTAAGGTACACAGCATCTCGCTACAGTGGTAAAATGCAGGAAAATGCAGCCACACTTGCAGAAAATTAACGGTAATTATGTGACCCAAAATCCATCCATTACTGGATTCTGTTTACTACCAGGAGTAGGTGCATTTTCCGGAATCCGGAAGCACGGAGCACACAGACACTGTGGGTCATTTGCAGACCTAAGCACGTGTTTTGAGGCTGTGGTGGGGATTCTGAGAACATGAAGGAAATCATGCACAGGATGTAAAGCAGCAGATTGGGAGGCTGCATACACCAGTACACACAGCGCTAGCCACTGAGCCGCCATGCTGCTCGCTGTAATGTATCTATAATTTGTGCAATCGGTTTTTGTCAATCAGTTTGAGAAGTTAATAAATCTATCCTTACAGACAAAAGGAGCAAGGGATGTTTATTAAGAAAGTTGTCTGATAATTTCTGTAAAATAAGAACACACAGAAAAAATATATATACTTAAATTTAAAAGTGTATGCCACAGTGTGTGTATCAGTACAGATCAGACTACTGTTTCTGCATTTGATGCATATACAGTCATAAATATTTGGACGACGTTTTGATTTTTAAGTTCAGAACATTATCACAATAAATTTTAAAAGAAACAAGCCAGATTCAGTAGGTAGAACATAAACATTGCATAAAAATGTGAGGAACTAACAAAATTTTTTCTACACAATCCCCTCCTTTAACGGGCTCATAAGTAATTGGACAGATTAATGTAATAGCAACTTTCAGTTGCTGTTTGAGGGTCTTTCTGTCTGTAGTTTGGTCATTAGCAGTGAAATGCATGATTAATGGGGTTGAGATCAGGTGACTGACTTGGCCATTTGAGAATATTCCACTTCTTTGCTTTAATAAAGTCCCGGGTTGCTTTTGCTGTGTGTTTTGGGTCATTGTCCATCTCTATTATGAAACGCCGCCCAATCAGTTTGGCTGCATGTGGCTGGATGGGAGCAGACATGATGTCTCTGAACACCTCAGCATTCATTCGGCTGCTTTCATCCTGTGTCACATCAGGAAACACTAAAGGCCCAGTGCCACTGGCAGCCACGCAGGCCCAAGCCATCACACGGCCGACACCGTGTTCTACAGACGATGCCGTGTTCATTGGATCATAAGCTGTTCCAGCCCTCCGCCATACTTTTTCCTTTCTATCATTCTGACTCAGGTTGATCTTGCTTTCATCTGTCCAAAGAATGCAGTTCCAGAACTCTGCTGGCCTTTTTAGATGTTTTTTTGCAAAGTCCAATCTAGCCTTTCTATTCTTTAGGCTTATGAGTGACTTGCGTCTTGCAGTGAACCCTCTGTATTTACTTTCATGCAGTCTTCTCTTTATGGTTGACTTGGATATTGATACACCTACCTCCTGGAGAGTGTTGTTCACTTGAAGATTGTTGGTTCACTTGATACAAAGGGGGTTCTCTTCTCCATGGAAATGATTCTGTGATCATCCACCACTGTTGTCTTCCATGGACGTCCAGGCCTTTTTGCGTTGAGTTCTCCAATGCTTTCTTTCTTTCTCAGGATGTACCAAACTGTGGATTTTGCTACTCCCAATATTGTGGCAATTTCTCCAATTGTTTTTTTTTCTGTTTTTACAGCCTCAGTTTCCGTTTCACCTGCATACTGAGTTAGTTTGACCTTATGTTGTATGCTCACACCTCAATCTTCCAAATGCAAACAAGACACTTCAAATCAACTCCAAACCTTTTATCTGCTTAATTGATAATGAAAGAACGAAGGAATTACCCACACCTGTCCCTGATATAGCTTTTAAGTGAATTTATTGATCCTCCAATTACTTTTGGCCCCTTTAAGAAGAAGGTGCCGCATGTTAACGAGCTGAAATTCCTAAACCCTTCATCCGGTTTGAATGTGGAAACCCTGAAATGAAATCTGAGAGTCTGCACTTTATGTCCATGCCCATTGTATAACTTCAATTGGAATATATTTCAGTAAACAGGTAAAATAGTAAAGCTTGTGTCAGTGTCCAAATATATATGGACCTAACTGTAAATTAGGCTTTTAAAGTGGCTGCCCAAGGAATTAGTGAGTTCATTTTTTTTATCATATGCACTTATGTCGTAATTCTCTTTCCACTGAAGTATGTTCACGTTTATCTTCAACTAGTAAAATATCCTCATTGGAAAATTACAACCATCTTTATTCACAAATGTTAGAAAAAGAGGAGATTTGTGAATTCGTTTTAACAGGGTGCTTTTGAAATGAATGTCCTTTATAGGGTAATATCATTTTTGGGCCAAAAGGAAACATCATTTGCTATAAAATTCCTTATAAAAAAATGTCCTTATAATGGCATTCAGTTAACCTGGAAAGGTTAATTGTTTCATTAAAACTGGCAGATTGTATGTCATTTACAATCGTATCCAAGGTGATAAATTCTACACATACATGGTCTTGGTGCATTGTAGAAAACATCATTGGCATTTTTCACTTTCCTTTATTTATTTATTTCATTTACAGAACATTTCATTATTTCAGACTGCGGACATTACTGACATGTCTACATGGTGAGACAGACTGTAAATAATACAAAAATCGGATCCAGACTTGAAAATAACATTTTGAATGACTATTCAAATCCAGTATGTTGTTCACTGAATGGGCTTATGCAGGAATCCTGACAGAGGTGAAAACATGAATCCTGTAACAATATATTAGTGCTGACATCTGGAAGATTAAGACAGTGATGCTGAAATATTGACTTACTTGACTAAAATCTTCTAATTAGAAAGTCATTTTCTAAAAATGAATTATGTAATATCAGTGGATTAAACACAGAAGAGATGACAGGTCATCAAAGGGTGCGGGTGATCATCTTCCGCACGTGAGGTGTGACATGAAACGGCGTGTAACTGCCGGCTTTTTGCAGGACAGCGACCTTCTGGACCAACGGAAGCACTGCTTCAGCCTGCAGACGGAGTGCGGGGAGGACCTGTTCTTCAGCGTGGAGCTGGAATCTGAGCTGCTGGTGTGGGAGAAGGCCTTCCAGATGGCTACCTTCTTGGAGGTCGAGAGGATGCAGGTGCAAGCCCTGTACACAGTGTTGGGCATTTCAGGTCCAGAAGCTACAAATCCAGACCATGGTTTTGTTTCTACCGACCAGCTGAGTATGAAGAGCCACAGTCACAGAGGACTCAGCTGGTTGGGAGAAACAAAACTATGGTCTGGATTTGCAGCTTCTGGACCGGAAATGCCCAACACTACCTGTACACAATCTCCCGCAATGTGCTTCCCGGCCTGCCGCGGCTCAGAACGACCACTGAGAAATCGCACGGGTCCAGCAACGACGTCTAAGTCTAAGAATGTCAATTAGGTTACGGCGCCGGCTGACTTTCCATCCCACACGCTTCTCTGCGTCATCCCCTTATCGCCATCTCATCTATAGCTACCTACGCTCTTTATTCTTCGTAGTACGTGCAACCGTAACTACATCGGAAAAAGATTTATTTGTTTATTTTCAGCAGTACCCAAACACCTCCATGCACGGTCCAGGGGTCTTTTACTAATAACAACCGTCATCATGCCTCATCCTATTTACACAACAGGGTAGGCAAATGACTGCAGTATTCATGGGCAGCTTAGTTTAGGCTCACTCCCACGTAGCTGACAATCAGTGCCGCTTCTCTAATGTCACTTATTGTTTTTTCCCCCCTCCCAGTGCAAAACGTACGCCTGCATTATGGAAAGTCATCTCATGGGACTCACAATAGACTTCAGCATGGGTTTTGTCTGTTTTGATGCAGCATCTAAGGTATGTTCATGCAGTCAGGCTGATGGTGTCACACTAACACGTTAATATTACCGTGTTATAATGGTTGGTTGAAAAAAAAAATCTCGGTCTGGATTTTGACTTTCTGGACCAGAACTATCAATCCATGTGTACTGTAATTATGAACATTCATATCGTCATCAGTTTCAATATCATGAGCAACGTGATATAGCCTGTAAACTTGTTTTATTGCATAATTAACAGTTAAATGCACTGATTTTAAACAAATTCAACCAAGGTACGAATCACTTGCCGGCATAATTAATCATGACACCTGTTATCTTCTATATAACAAATTTTACTGTTTTCTACATATGAATTGTAGAATATTGTGATAAATATTGTGATACAGTGATACCTGCAGTTCACAAACACAGTCCGTTCAGGAAAGTGGTTGAAGAAAGCATTGAAAATCGATTAATTTGTTCCTAAGCCTACCAAATTTTTTGTTAATTAATATTCTGGTTTTTATAATTAAAAACTTTAAAGAAAAACACAATATAGTGTGGCGATGGTTGGAGCAAGGCATCATGGGAGCAGAGAGAGACGTTCGGACTTGCTTGCCGGGGAAAATACGCTCTTTATTGACAGTCCCTAACCCTTTTATTGTTGTTGTTGTTAATATTAATGTTAATGATGGCGTTTCCCAATTGGCACGCGTGTGTTTGTGTGTTTGCCCATGTCTTGTGTGTACCTGGTCCGATCCTCGTGTGTATTTAGCGTGTGTAAATCTCCCACCTTGTCTGCATCTTGCACTTCGGCGTCTGACAACGTTGTGTTTCCCTGTCTGTGTGTTTCGCTTCCATGCTCGTTGGGTGCCTGTCGAGGTCTTTCTATTTACAGTGGCACGTGGGGCATGCTGGGACATGCTGGGGCATGCTGGGACATGCTGGGTCATGTGCCCCACCGGTGCTACACTAGTATAAAAAAAGGAATCTGTTCAAGGAATCTGTTTGTCAATCAAATTTTGTATGAGAACCAAAGCATTTTCTTCACGAACTTTTTGTCCGTGAACCAAATTGGTCGTAGGCCACAGCGTTCGTGAACCGTAGGCACCACTGTGTCATTTTTAGGGCATATTGCCCAGCCTTAAGTAATACAATGTATCCATGCATCTTTGCTACGATTTTATGGATACAGTTAGATGCAGTCCTATAGGTCAGTCATGTGCTTTTCATTGGCTGATATCCAATGAGGATGCTGTATGTCCCTGGTCCATTGCCCAATGCCAGAAGGTCCTATTAGTGTATTTGCTTTCCAGCAGCTGGTTGCAAAGGAAGGCTAACAATCATTGGGGAGGTTAGAAGTTAGAGGTCATGGGTCTTTGCCTCCCACTAATCTCTAGTCTGTTTTCTAAAAGATTAGCAAAGGGGTCTGTAAATCCTTAGATACGTATCAGTGAATGTCACACATGATGTAATCCACTCGATAATACTATTAATGACTTGTTTTTATCCAGATAAAAATGATTTCCTGGCTGAAATTTTCTTTAAGGAAATTAATTCTCGTGCTGCACCATGTCAGGGTTGCATGAACTTAATCAGACCTTTAACTTCCAAGTGTTATGGAAGGGGAGGGACCAGGCAGAAGATTCCTTCTGAATCTGTTCTGGGAATATTTGTCCTCTTCAGTCGCTAGATACGCAGTCATTTTTGGTTCAGCATATTACAGATTCCTATTATAAAGATGATCCAACCACTTTCAAACACTTAAATTGAGCTTAATTATATGTTTTCTGTAAAAACCAATCGATGTGTTTTAAGGTGCACTAAGGTAGTAAACAAAGCAAAGCAAAAGAGTAAAAGATACAAGAAGCAATTCATGTGAAGCTGTTCCAGAAGATGAAGTGTCTGCTGCTTTAGCGATTTGCGATAAGATCATGTATCTATTTCCCATTACCAAAAAAAAATAGAACTTTTAAAATGTCAGAGCTTTTCATAATCCACTTACAGCTTTAAATTCTGATTGATTTCTGAATGATAAAGGTGACTTATTGAATTTATGATTAAATGCTGCTAGTTGAGCAGGATTCATTTATTGCCATAAAGGTCCAGTCTTAAGATTTAGGAAACATAAATGTGGGTGGACCCAATGACCTTCTTTTGGTTTCTGTAGCAAGATATAACTGGACAATAAGATTTAAATTGCATTAAATGTTACATTTGTAAATGTTTAGCATTGCGTTTTTATTTACAGATTCAGTGACACCCATTGTATGTCGTGTGTGATTGTATTGAATTATTGAGGTCTGATTGATGTGATTGATCTTTAAATAGAGTGGCAGCAAAATGAAATGTTTCTGTAAACGAACTGGAATGCTAATAATGAGTTGCTCAGATAAAATGAAATATGGCTTTATACCATTGCGGCGTTGAATGCTCAAACCTGATTGGTCAGAAGGCTGTTGATTAATTTTCTATAACTGCACACATGCTGCCAGCCAGGCCAATCACAGTAGTCGATGTACTCTTATACCTTAATATTACTTAAAATTATTGAGGTAGGACACAATTTAAAATTAAAAAGTTCAAAGATAATGGACAATTTCCAATGTCTTTGAACATTAATGGAGTAAAACACACCCGTGCAGAATGGGCAAAGGGCAATTTATGGTCCCAGAGTTGTCCAGCTTAGAAAGAGATCAAACACGGGTTCAACTGTCACTACAAGGCGCAAAATAGTGAGTCTGACACAACAAAAATTATCACAAACAAACAAACAAATAATAGAGCAGCTGCAGGGCTGTTAAAGGGGGGTATGTTTTATGTTTTCCCAGGCCTAAGGGGACCACCCCCCCCCCCCTCAATCAGAATAATATATCAAGGGGGGGCGGCGCCAAAGTGGCATTATTTCAGGAAGCCCAGAATCTCTTGTTACGTCCCTGAACGACTTGCTTATGGGTTTAGCAATTAACAATTTCTGGCTTGGATTGTATCTAAGCAACACATTTAATCACAAGCGGAGGTGAGTTTCTCAAGTGATATGTGCATATTAGGCTGATAAACCTGGTAATATCTTAAAGTATAAGCATATAAGTTGAGCGGATAGCGTGTTGGGGGTGGCGTGAGGATCGACAGACTGACCCTCTTAGCCTCTCACCAGAATGTCGTCCATTCAATCCAGCCTCGCCAGAATTGTCAAATAAGTGGCTGACCGTGCACTGTGACCCCCGGGGGTTTGCTCACCTACATGTGTGTCTCGTGGAAAAAAAAAGATGGGCTGATAGAAAACAGAGAATTTTCCTACATTATTAATAATGCATCAGTATTCTATGCTATTCTATTCTATTCTAGTACCTTTTACTGAAGAACATTCTACATTTTTTTGTGTTACAAGCCTCTCAAAAGTACACATATAAAACATACGGTGACAGTATAAATAAGGATATTCACTCATTGAAGTCTTGCAATATGAATCAAGGTGAGCTTGTCTAATTTTATGGAAACTTCATATTTATATAATTTGAACCATTCCGGGCCATATCAGAGTCATAGGCACTACTCAAAAAATGAAAGGGACACTTTTTAATCAGAGTATGGGATGTTCATCTGGTCAGTTAAGTAGCAGGGGGGGGCTGTTACTCAGGTTCAGCTGCTTTGGTGTTAATGAAATTAACAACAGCTGCACTAGAGGGGCAAATATGAGACGACCCCCCCAAACAGGAGTGGTTTAACAGGGGGCTCTGACATTTTCCCTCCTCATCTTTTCTGACTGTTTTTCCCTAGTTTTGCATTTGGCTGCAGATAGTGTCACTGCTGGTAGCATGAGGCGATACCTGGACCCTACAGAGGTTGCACAGGTCGGGTTTGCCAGAAGGTTTGCTGAGTCTCCCAGCACAGTCTCAAGGGCGTGGAGGATATTCCAGGAGACAGGCAATTACTCTAGGAGAGATGGACAGGGCTGTAGATGGTCCTTAACCCATCAGCAGGACCAGTATCTGCTCCTTTGGGCAAGGAGGAACAGGGTGAGCACTGCCAGATGCCTACAGAATGACCTCCAGCAGGCCACTGGTGTGAATGTCTCTGACCATACAATCAGAAACAGACTTCAGGATGGTGACCTGAGGGCCCAACGTACTCTAGTGGGCCCTGTGCTCACTGCCCGGCACTGTGGAGCTCGATTGGCATTTGCCATAGAATACCAGGATTGGCAGGTCCACCACTGGCGCCCTGTGCTTTTCATAGATGAGAGCAGGTTCACCCTGAGCAGACATGACGGCCGTGAAACGGTCTGGAGAAGCCATGGAGCATGTTATGCTGCATGTAATATTGTTCAGTAGTTTAGTGGTAGGTCAGTAAAGGTCTGGGGAGGCATATCCATGGACTGGTGCAATGGGTCCTGGGTTCCTCCTGGTGCACAACAATGCCCGGCCTCATGTGGCGAGAGTATGCAGGCACTTCCTGGAGAATGAAGGAATTCATACCATTGGCTGACCCCTACATTTGTCTGACCTAAATCCAGTTTTACACCTCAGGGACATTATGTTTTGGTCCATCCAGCACCACCAGGTCGCACCTCAGTCTGTCCAGGAGCTCAGTGATGCCCTGGTCCAGATCTGCGAGGAGATCCAGCAGGACACCATCCATCGTCTGATTAGATGCAGCCCCCCAGCCCCAGATGATTTTGAGTTGCTGCAATGAAATTTCAACGCTCTATAGGTTGATGATTTTCATTCCCATCAAGCGATGTGGCCTTATTTCATTCCTGACACATCACCCAGTCCATATCGATATAGATATCCAGCATGATTTTTTCCCCAATGAGGTCTGATGTGTTTTCAAATGTGATGTGTTCCTTTAATTCTTTTGAGCAGTGTTCTAACACTTTTCACTTTTCCCACAATTGGTTTCATCTGAGCATCTCTCTCAGCCCAATTAGATCACAAAACATTTTGCTCTGCAAACATTTGGATCGTGTTTATTAGATACACATAACAGGCCTTCGTCAGAACATATCCTAGCAATATACATTATATAACAATGCCCATTGCTTAAGGCAACCTGTGAACACAACTCCTGCTGAATATGAATAGTCTCGTTTAGAATATGCTAAATTTCTAATAATTTGATATGTAGTGTAACATTTTTTCTTTTGCACATTACAGTCATTAAGTTTCTGCACAAAAGCCTGTTACACTAGGTTCTGGGAAATGCAAATATGGGAGATCTCAACACATTAATGTTTAAAAACATGCGTTTTGTAAATATTTTGTGCTGCACGTCCCTGTGTGTGCAACAAGCAGTGCACATACACTGTGTACATGCCTACAGTATGTAAGCAAATGTAACTATCTTGATGACGCGCCCTTTAAATAACAGTGAAATTCTGCATTGTTGACTTTAGACCAGGTTTTTGTTGGCCAACAGCGCAATTGCTGTCTGCCGGATCAAGATAGCAATGCGCACATGACCCTGGGTGCAAGTACATTAGCTATTTAAACGACATGGATGCATGATGGGAAAACATGCTAGCTGTAAATAGGACCCATAGAGGTTACGGAAATACTAACACAAGAAAGCGACACGCACTCTATCTTTTCATTTATGTAATATGTGTTCTTTTGCATTGCAAGTATATTTTTGGCTTATGTGTTTTTCGCTTTAAACTATGTAACCTACATAAAATTGGCCATGTCAAATATATATATATATATATATATATATATATATGTGTGTGTGTGTGTGTGTCCAGGTATACCTCACCTTGTGGGGACCTTTTTTTTTAACCTTATGGGTCCCTGCTTCCTAGTCCCCATAAGGGAAAAATCTATTTTATAAAAATCCGAGACTACAATAAAAAAACAAAAAATGCAAAAACTCTCATATTTTGTTTGGTTACTTATGATAATGGTTACAGCTGGATAGGGATTAGCATAGCTAGCAGTAGCATCTTTTCCATAGAAATGAATGAGCGGTCCCAAAAAAGATATGATTATGTGTGTGTGGTTCTGTGTGTGTGTGTGTGTGCACGCGTGTCTGTGTGTGTGTGTGTGTGTAGTACGTGTTGCCCCCACAAATCCCCTGACTAAATCTTATAAAGCTGGCTTGGAATGAGTCTGATCAAGGAGCCAACTTGGGCCCAGACCTCATGGATCCGTACACACTTCAGGGGCCCCTGTTACATCCTTGGTAAACTCTCTTCTGTAATCACTGCCATGGTGACCTTTGGGGCCTACAAAAGCCAGGGCACACCCATACATTCATGCACCAAGGGCAGTTTAAAGTCAACTGAACATTTAGTTTGTCAGTACGCTCAGAAAAAAAAAGACATGGTAATATGCAAATTTAAGATATAAAGCAATCAGCCACCATGACTGAGTCACTCCCCTTTAATCTGGCTTCCCCTGAAGAGAACATCTCACCGAGCACTGAATCTATCTCCCTTTCAAAAGATCTTTGAGGTTTATGTTTATGTCAAAATTGAACTTCGAAGTCAGTTGATAAATTATATCTGATAAATAATTTATTTATTTACTTACTTTTAACTTTTATGCTGACCGTTTCACCAGATTCATTAGAAATTTATTTCAGCAAAATAATAATAATTTCATTATGGGCCTATTTGACACTTATTATCGTATAATAAGTATTTTAAGAAAATATTTTATTTTTTTAAGAAAGACAGTGATGCTTATGATAATGTTCACACCTTGTGCCACCCTACAGGCTGTGCTTTGGAGATACAAGTTCTCCCAGCTCAAAGGATCATCTGATGATGGGAAGAGCAAGATCAAGTTTCTGTTCCAAAACCAAGACACTAAACTCATTGAAGCTAAGGTGAGTCAAAAGATGTCTGATACTGTATAGGTAGAACTGCACCTTTCAATAACTATACTGATCTCTCTCAAAACTGTAGCATATAATAATGAGATATAATAGAGCTCAGAGAAAATCCAATGGAAATCATTGATAATAAAGAGGACACAGTGGGGTTGAATGAATGGTTTATGGTAATTCTGTTACATTTATTTATAAAACCAATCGTGATACAAGACTTGAAAATAATGAATAAAACAAACAGCAAACCCTATAAATCTCATCTGATGTTTTCATTCATATGGGAAATGCAGGAACCCATGGAAGAGGAAACTACTTTACATTGACCTTGTCATTAGTGTTACATTGCAGTTCTGCATCAATGCATATCTATTGAATTATTGCAATATATGCATCTTCTTATAACTCGTATCCATCCATCTTCCAAGCACTTACTCAGGACAATGTAATGTTGGACTAGAGCTCATTCCAAACAGTACAGGGCAGAAAATAAAGGTACACTGCCTACCACAATTCCCTTTTGAAAAGTGTAATAGCATTTTATATAAAATGGCAAAAATACCTGAACGTCTATCTAAAGCATAAGATAGCTGAGGTGTTGGCAGTAAGAGGCTGTAGCTCCACTGCATTCTAGTAGCTCCACTGCATTCGAGTAACTCCACTGCATTCGATAGCTCCACTGCATTCGATAGCTCCACTGCATTTTAGTAGCTCCACTGCATTCGAGTAACTCCACTGCATTCGATAGCTCCACTGCATTCGAGTAGCTCCACTGCATTCGAGTAGCTCAACTGCATTCTAGTAATGGTTCTTGCCTTCCCACCCACAGGAGCTGGAGTTCTCCAACCTCTTTGCAGTGCTGCACTGCATCCACTCATTCTTTGCTGCAAAAGTAGCCTGCCTGGACCCCTTGTTTGTAGGCAGCCAAGGTGCAGCCGCTGCACCAGTGACTCCAGCTCCCGTGGCTGCCCCTGTCTCTTGTACTGCTACATCTGGGAAGATCAAAT
>JABFEB020000079.1:9757836-9774006 GCA_019775895.2 Stomatorhinus ivindoensis
TGGGAGATCCTCACTGGGGGATGTGGCAGTGGACAGTCTGGGTGGGAGATCCTCACTGGGGGATGTGGCAGTGGACAACCTGGGTGGGAGATCCTCACTGGGGGATGTGGCAGTGGACAGCCTGGATGGGAGATCCTCACTGGGGGATGCGGCAGTGGACAGCCTGGATGGGAGATCCTCACTGGGGGACGCGGCAGTGGACAGCCTGGGTGGGAGATCCTCACTGGGGGATGTGGCAGTGGACAGCCTGGATGGGAGATCCTCACTGGGGGATGTGGCAGTGGACAGCCTGGGTGGGAGATCCTCACTGGGGGATGTGGCAGTGGACAGTCTGGATGGGAAATCCTCACTGGGGAACACGGTAATCCGGTTATATCCACTTCTTAGAAATACAGCAGGAAACCTGGAGGAAATTGGTGTAACGTGGGGTGAAAATGCAAACTCCACAAACAAGGACTGTCGTCCTCCATGCAGGAGCTGAGAGATGACAGTGTCCCCCACAGCATGGAACCATGAAGTTACTGTGATAGGGGAAAAAATGCTAAATTCACACGTAGTGCCGGGGGTGGGAACCAAGCTCTGTACAACCCTGGAGATTGAATGCTATACTGTTAAACCCAGAGTCTCAGCACTAAGAAAAATAAATGCTGCAATGGATCACAAACAACAGCTCAAGGTTTGGAATATTAAGAACAAAATCAGTCTTTATATTGCACCAAAATGCATTGGTTAGTATAACCAAAATGAATTAAGAAAAGTCTGTGTGGTAAGATGGGGGCATGACCACTCATGGGTAATGGTAGGAGTACAGGCACAGGCCCAGAAGTCAGGGGCAGGGAGAAAGGCAACTGAGGTCAGGTGACTCATTGGGCGAGAAAGGTGGCCACTTAGGGCTCCACCTGCTGATAGAGCGCCGGCATAGCAAGTCAGTGTCACTTACCTCATATCCGCCAACACGGCGTCATCATTGGTGCCGGTGCTGGGTTGGTTATTGCTTGGTGGGGTACTAAGCAAATGTATGTAAACTTTTGACTTTGAAGAAAGTAATAAAAAAATCTCTAAAAAATTCTCTCACACATTATTTTGACATTTAGCAAATAGAAATTATTTTGGGAATCCGAACGGGCCTAAAACTGAAAGGATATTGTATGATTTAATATCAGACAGTAAAAAAAAAAGTTATATGTCTTTTTATACAGTGTATGTAAACTTTTGGTTTCAACTGTACATAATAAAGTGGCAACTGAGTTCAGATCGTAGATAAGGAATTAGGATAGACATATATAATGCTGCTTTAAAACTCTGAACCATTCATATGTCTTGTCTTTGGTATAAAATATTTGTTGTCATGATTTACTTAGTTCAGCAGTGACCTTTTGCTAAGACCCCGGGCAGCAGACAGAATTTAATATTTTTTTATATGTATTGATAAAGTGTAGATGTAGCCAGGTGCAATACGGAATAGCTTAGATGTATGATGTCAGCATAATTGTACAAAGGTGGGGAAGAGATGACCTGTACCTAGCCTGTGAAGAAACGTATGAAATAATTAATGGAGGCTGTATTTACATCGTTTCTTAGCTCATTTACAGCACTGTTACCTATTTGGGAAACTGAAAGAAGTTTTTCTCCAAGTTTAGAAGGAGCTGCGTTCCAACCCCGAGCCCAGAGCAGATGAGTGATGTCATACCAATGAGAAAATAAGATATGGGGAGGGAGCAAAAACATGGACTGTCTGGCAGGGAGCTGGGAGGGAGCAAAAACATGGACTGTCTGGGAGGTAGCTGGGAGGGAGCAAAAACATGGACTGTCTGGCAGGGAGCGGGGAGGGAGCAAAAACATGGACTGTCTGGTAGGGAGTTGGGAGGGAGCAAAAACATGGACTGTCTGGCAGGGAGCTGGGAGGGAGCAAAAACATGGACTGTCTGGTAGGGAGCTGGGAGGGAGCAAAACCATGGACTGTCTGGGAGGGAGTTGGGAGGGAGCAAAAACATGGACTGTCTGGGAGGTTGCTGGGAGGGAGCAAAAACATGGACTGTCTGGTAGGGAGCTGGGAGGGAGCAAAAACATGGACTGTCTGGGGGTCCCTGAGGATCGGGTTGTGAAACACTGGTATAGAACATGAGTTCTGTGTGAGGAGGGATCCTGCCTGCTTATTTCCTCATTGGTATGAGATCACGGTATCTGGGGGATAGAGTAATGAGAGTAAAATGTGGAGAAATATATTGCTAAGATACACTGCAGGAAGTCCATTTAAGGTTTACATCAAGCGCCCATTAAAGGTTTACACCAAGATCTTTCAGATATATAAATGATTGGCTACATTTAAGCATCAGCTAATGGCCCAAATGCAACACAAATAAGAAACAATATTACATGCAGTTACTGTATAGTACGAGATAGAATCAGTACAATACAGTATGACCTCATTGCCGGCATTATACACCCAGAACATTAAGATATTGTCTCAATGCACATAGCACATATGTAACTGTCATTTTATCATCTCCTTGGGATCTCTTTAGAGATTCAGATCAGCTCCTGCATAAGGTATCTCCCATCCTATTATATCCAGAATATTGGTATTTGAAAATACCAAATTCCTGCATTGTGGCGGGTACCTGCTTTTTGGATTCTGAGAGTCTGAGGCTCTGATAAGAATTCTGGTCTCAGACCCACAGAGAGCGCCCTTGCTTATAGTAGTCATGGCCAAGTCAGTTTTATACCTCTGAGAGATGCTCAATCTGCATAAATAATGTTTGCATCCCCGGGGGGGGGGGCAGTTGACCTTGGACACACACAGAGTTTTTTCCCCAACTGGGAGCTTTTGGTTTCTGCCCTCCATTGTCTATCTGTCTGTCTCTCTTTCTTTCTTTCTCTTCCCTTTTCACTATTTTTGAATTATTCTGTATAATTGATGTAGGAGTGTATTACAGCACACCTATGTAAAGCACCTTGGGGTGACTATGTTGTGAAAGGCGCTATATAAAAGAAATTGAAATTGAATTGAATTGAATTGTTTTTTTTTCAGAGGATTTTTTTCCTGAAGCTTGATTTTGATAGCAGGGCAGACAGAGACAGAAATACTTTGATGGTCAGTACAGTTCCCATTATGAAGATGCAAAAAGAAACAAGGACAAGTAAAGTGAAAAACATTTAAGTCAGTCATTATATTCTGCCAAAGTGTATAGTAATACTGGTGCTCGTAGTATATTACACTCTGAATACTTTAAAATATTTAAATTCAACCTTTAGCTGATTAAGTTTCTACAAAAACACTGTTGCACAGTGGTATTCGTAATTAATCAAAATATGTACCTTTTATTTGTCCCTGTCTATACCTTCACATTTGATAATTTAATTTATGATCTGCAAAATTTGGCCTAAGAGCTGCGTTTCCTTAGCATAAACATAAAACCCAAAGACAAAGTTCACAGAAGACTGAAATAGGACTAAAATAGAGACTAATTCATTTGGTAGGCATATGTACACATTTAAACACATTAATGCTGTTCTCAAATTATTGAAATACAAGTTTTTGCCTGTGACTTAAGAGGAAGAAGCCACTCTGAGGGTTGCTTTTATATGCAAATCGAGGACTTTAGGGCAATAACTGCCACTTGCATCACCTTGCATTATCAGAGTCATGGTTTATTTATGATGTACGTACTCCATCATGCCTCTTTCCGCACGCAGTGTAACTATAATTTATGGTATTTATAAGCTGATAAGGACGGGAAATTGTAAAATAGCTGTACACTCCCTGCATTTTTCACTGTCTTGACTGTTTACAACAGGCAGACATGAATCATTTTTCTGGCTAATCTTCAAAACTAAACATCCACAAAACGTTAGCAGACTGTAGTGAGCTGAAACATGCAGTTCGACAAGCACATGAAAGTCAGTCGCCAGGGGGGTGTTGTCTGCTGCCCCTGGGGTAGCGAGTTCAATCAAGCCTCCTCTTTATTTATGCCCAGTCCATATCCTCTCTTCTTCCCCCTGACACATCAGAGGCCCTGAGTCACCCCCTTAGTGCTCGGCTGTATGAGACAATGTGTTTATGTCTGGGTATCCGGAGGTAGACTGACTTCTCTGTGCCTCTTGTCTAACAACTTAAGCTTTTTTGGATACTTTCCAGATTAACCTCATAAAAAATAGTGGTTGCTGAGGATGGATGGATGGATGAATGGAGGAATGACGTTGGATTTAAAGATATCCTTATGACTAAACTATATGCAAACTAAAGGATGAGTAGCATTACCAACAATTCAAATTTGACTGATTTAATTTTGTGTTAAGATGTCAGTTTCTGAATGATGTCACTCAGGGTTAACAGCACAGAGGTGGAGATTTAGAAAAAAAAACATCTTGTTTTAATCAGGTTAAGGAGGAGATTATACCAGTTTTAAATCCGGGATTATAAGAATCACAAAACCGGGACATCTATCGCTTAGAGCATCCTGCCGTGGCGTTTGTGTTAGGGTTAAAGCTATCTAGCTTTATTTTAATTCCTGCTACTCTGCAGTAAAAAAAATAGTGGCCTTTGAGCATGATATATGTGGCTCTGTGACATTTCTAGACATGAGTAAGGGAACCACGAATGTTGTTATTTGTCTTCTTAGCCCATGAAAGCATCCCATGATCCCCTGTGTGGAGAAATCAAGAAATTCACCTGCCTTGTAGGAACTGGGCGACTTTCAATCATGATGATCAGTGGGCTTATTATTCCGGAACATTTCATTAGGAACTGGAGACACTGAGAAACAAAGAACACAAGAAGCAAATATAAATATAACAAAATATAGCGAATATAACAGGTATGTCAAGTATAGCTTTTAAAATAAAGATACTTTGGAAAGTACCGCTGCAGCTTGAGGGAGTGCGGGGAAGTTATTCGTATTTATATATATTTTACATTAACATTGGCAAAGATGCACGAATAGCACAGCAAGCATGTGTTCCCCAGACTTCGGTGTTTGATTAAAAAAAAAACCCTAATTCCGATTCTCTTTATGTTTTAATCCTGAGAAGTTTTAAGTATCAATCTTTGCCCGTAAGGCCCACAGCACTCCTGCGGGGCAGGTGAACCAGGACATTGCGGCTCCAGGAAATTAAATTCCGTCTTATATGCCGTGTGATGTTTAGATTTCTGTTAACAACAATGATAATGATAAAGCGTTTATTTGCCGTTTGCACAAGTACAAATACAGGTATATTAAAATGAATTTCTTTGCAGACCCGGTCTTGCTCTCCATAGCTTGTGGGTCACAGTGCCGGGTCAGCCAACGTGCAGCACCCCTGGAGCTGGGGGGGTAAGGGTCTTGCTCAGGGGCCCACGGACTTGTGACTGTTCTGCTGAGGGCGGGGCTAAAACCGGACAGAGACTTAGATTTCATGTTATGACCAGAATTGGACAAGAACCTACCATAAAAGCCAGCGAATAACCAATACATACTAAGTATTAGGTTTTATTTTCACAGTAACAGGTAACTTATAAAGGGTAAATAAGTGGAAGTTATGCACGCATTTCCTACATTCCTGCGACTGCCTGCTGATTCCCCCTCTGCCGCGTGTGCGGCTAATCAGCTGCAGCAATCAGCATGATTACCACTTGGGACGGTTCCCAGAGCTACATGTTACGGCGCTGAAGGTTATTTCTGCCGCTACTGTCGTCATTCGAGAGGGACCTTATAATAGAGAGGAGCGAACGTCAGACAATCAGCTACATGTAAGTTTGGGGAGGTAGGTCGGTATGCGCGATAACGGCGACGACGGTTTGTTTGGCGACAACTAAGTGGGTATTTTCCATGAGGAGCACTGTGCTGAAGGGAAGTAGCTGCCACTGAGTCTCTCCAGGGGACAAGTACGTAAGAGAGCTTAAATACCTATCTGTAGAGTACCTGTTTGGTGAGCAGCGCCTACAAGCATGTGTCCCTGACACCAAGACATATCAATCTATGACTTTGACACAACAGAGAATGGTTTTTAACCTTTTGGGAAATTCATGATGGATTACCTGAAACCTGCGCATGTTAAGAGCAGAATGTTTCAGTTTCCTGAAAGTGACCATTTGGCACGACTTCCCATGCTCATGCATTCATCTTCTGTGACCACGTGTTCTATTCAGGGTCACAGTGGGTGCAGAGTCTATGGGCACAAGGCAGGGAACAACCCAGGACGGGGCGCCAACCAATGGCGGGGCTCATTCACACACCGTACACACCGAAGGGGCAACTCAGCAACTCCAGTTGATCTCAGCATGTTTTTGTACTGTGGGCGGGAACTAGAGTAGACGGTGGAGACTCCATAACGACATAAGGAGAACATAAGGAAACCTCCACACACATGGAGGTGTGAGGCAATGCTGCTGCCCACTGCACCACTCTGACACCTCCCCCTGCTCCTCTAAAACATAATTAAACCCGTAATGGCAATGACAATAAAACTCTGCTTGCAATCTCATGCATGCAGTGAATTAACTTTCTAGGGTCAACATCTATGTCACATTGTAACGTAAAGAATGGAATCAAACTGAAGTTTAACTACACGAGGTTTCACCAGACGGCAATTAACACCGAACTAGACAGTAATCTAAGCTTTTGAGGTCTAGACCATTTGCCTAGTCGTCCTGTCATTTCTTGATATTTATATCACAGAGCTCTGGTCATAATTCCCCGTATCGGATGGTATCAAATCGCAAAGCCAGCTACGAAGACAAAGCCTTCCACTCTGATTTTTCATTTGAATCACACTATATCCGCATGCTATTCACGCAGATTCATAGGCACCGTTCATGCTAAAAAACAGACGCTGAAGACAATTCCACAATTTTTTTAAAAAGTGTCTTAGCTGGATCAACATCCAGACATTAAAAAAAAATCTGCCCTCACCATCCCAAGCTCTCATTTAGTTGCAAAATTGATTGATTGATTGAAGAGTTGAAAGTATGGACTTTGGAATTGCAAGTCCTGGGGATTGTCTTAGAATGGGATAGGCACCTGAAGGAAGGACTAAATTAGAATATCTAACTGATAAAAGCAGGATAAATATAAATTAGGACATTTGACATGGAGTTTCCATGATACAGCTTAGATATATACATATTTAGTAAAGAAGGAAGCGACTCTGCTTGCGAGAGCAGAAGTTTTCTACAGGGACACCTCTTCCCCAGACTGATGAGTGCGGCAGGTTGTCCCTGCAACCCCCGACAGCGTAAATGGGGTTACAGCCCTTCCGGCAGGGCAAATCGATGCCAAGCAGCACCCTACAACAATCCGCTGCTGTCTGTTCTCAGAAGTACCCTGCTGCACACACAGGGGTGGACATTTCAGGCCCAGAAAGTAAAAATCCAGACCAAGGTTTTGTTTCAACCAACCCGCTGAGTATCTGTGACTGCGAATCTTTATACTCAACTGGTTGGTTGAAACAAAATCTTGGCCTGGATTTTTACTTTCTGGGCCTGAAATGTCCGCCTCTGCACATACACTATCTTCCCTTTTGGAACAGTACCTTAATAAACTTATTTTCATCCCTGTAAATGCCTACGCATACTCACTATTCAACAGCTCCACCTTGAGTAGTCAGCAGGTAATTGGGTTTTACAGTCTGTCCTGGGAATTGTGACTCCCCCCCCCCACACACACACCCCCCGCCAGTCATCAGCATTTCATTGGTGCCAAGGCTTGGGCCCTCTGCCATGCTGTTATCGCTATTAGCGTATTGTGGCTCACCCTGGTTTACCGCAATCCGCTGAGGTCCTGCTTACAGCTGGTCAGCAAACACTTGGCTAGCTTATGCAGGGAGGGGGGAAAACACTGACTTAACGCAGAGTGACACAAATCAGGCTTAGCGCTATGAGCAATTACTGCCAAAAGGCGCTGCCACCAAAGTCAGCGCTTTTTAAACCGAAACGTATTTCACATCCGCTGTTCGCTATTCACATCCATCTTTTGAACTGATTTGCGTAAAGGACTAAATTGCCTTTTTTTTCAGAGCAGCGAAAACACATGATTAAATAGGAACCATCAATTGAACCACAAGTTGTTCTACTATAGAAAATGTACTTTTTTTTTTCCTAACGCTAAGACCATTTCTTCAGTTTTAGGTGACACAGCAAAAATCAGGCAAATATGCTCTTTTCGCTTTAATGATAAAGTTAAGCCACATGAGGATGTAAGGCAGTGGAAGGCAGTGTGACCCCACATTGCTTGATTGGGGGATTAAACTCTCACCTCTGCTTCATGTACATAGAGTTTGCATATACGCCTCAAGTCATGTGACCTTTCTCCATGCAGTGAAGCTAACTAAGTTGCCTGTAGAGTACATGCCCTGTGACGGCCTGGCATCCTGTCCTGCTTGTGCCCTGTACAGTCTGGGATCCGCTCCAGGCCTTCTGTGACGCTGACCGGGATAGGTGCTTGGAATATGGATGGAAAGTAGAAGGACATCTATCTATAAGGCTGGGATGACTCAGGAAAATTTAGGCTATACATTTTACATTAATGGTTTACTGTTTATTTTATCCTTTGTAGGGTATTATAAATAGCAGTTGGGTCTGCATTGCTGCACCAGAATTTAACTCAGAGCTCAGATACTGCTGCATTGCCTATTGTTTTAGTTCTCACGGCAGTAGTATATTATCTTAATTTCCTTTAATTTCTATAATCCTTAAAATAAAACTGGACTACGATTCGGCCTCTACATGAAGAGAAAAAATCCAAAATGTTCATTCAAATGATATGATTAAAATACTAATAGCATACTTAAAAAAATAGAATGCATTTAACAACATTAGTATTGACGTATTGCAAGTATTAAGTTCCATTCCAAAGACTACCTATCAATTCAATCAGAAATTTGAGATCATATAAATAGCAATGTCAAAAGAAATTGATTTATTTCACTTTTCCAATTTAGCATTTAGTAACTGGCTTGCTCTCTGTCCTAACCCTACTGACTCTTCCGCCTGCTCTATTCCACCTAAATCAAGGATTATGTCATTACTGCATGATGCTCGCGCAGCTGCCTCGCAATGATTAGATTTCCTGATATGGATAAAGTAGAAAGGAGTATATAACCTATAAGCCGCCGCCCCTCACACCCCCACACCCATGTAAACAAAGATCACATTAGACTGATTTATTTTGGTCAGCATCCAGAACTAAAAACGTGAAGTCAATACATGGATCTGCATTACCAGGTCCAGTTAATCCATTGTGCTTGAAAACCAAACGTTAAATCATCATATACACATTTCTTCTGTGACTGCCCCCATAGCGAGCGCCTCACTGGACAACCTGCTGTCAAACTGCTTAATCCTACTTTTTATTATACAAAGACGGCAGCATAGACAAGCCCTGTTCAGATTTCACACAGCGTGAAAACCGCAAGGACACCAGCACACGTCCTAAGCATCAGTCGCACGAGTGACGGAAGGCGTAACAGACCACACACACCAGTGGACAGGACTGCATAATTTTCACTCCTCTTCTTGATTAACGCACGACACGCGAGGGTTATGATAGTCTGCAAATTTTGCTTTGACTGTTTTAGTGGCACAAAGTGCAACAGTTCATCAGAACTGACATAAAAATGCATAATGTTCTACTTGTCACATTTTCCATCCCATAAATCTTTCACAAAACATATATACTTTTCAGAATTTCTGTCACATGTGTCTTATTAATCAGCAATGCTATACTATTACATGTTTAAAAATATCATGCAAACTCATTTACTATACAAAGTCAAAGTAATACATTTTTCTTGGAGACCTGGAGTCCTGATTTGGTTCGAATGTGATTGACCGCACCTTATTTTACACAGGCATAGTCCATCACGAGTGATATTTTAAATGGCAGCATCGGAAGTCCCTGAAAGCGAGAAGTGTCCCATTTCACGGCCTCTCTGCAGTTTCCCACAAGCATGTCAGGGGCCACCAGCTGTGAAAGACAAGTGGCACTTGGTGAACGACAGCCCAGAGGAGCCGATTTCACTTCCATTATAACCGAAAGCCATTGACTTGGGCCATTGAGCGACTGAGCCACACGAATATCCCTCGAGTCACGGAATACTTATAATGCATAGAAGTAAAACGTGCCGTAAAGGTCTACAGCAGCGGCTTGTAAATGTTTTCCTTTTTTCATGTTCTAGATAGGAAGTAGGGGGTCCGCACAGACATTATGTTCAGGTGAACAGTTAACCTCAGTATAGCTAACTGCCAAATCCAAGACAGTGGTTTGATATGGCCACATGATCATTTCCTAAGTCCTACTGAAAGCAAATATGGCCGCCTAAAAGAATATAATATAACGCAAAGGCTGCGAGTTTGCGACTGGCTGGTCCTGCAGTCGTCTGCGGAGTGCCTTGTACACAGATGGAGAGCTTTAATACCGCATCCCACGCTATCTGCGGGGGCCTTGCAGGCTAATGAAGCATGAGGCAGATGTGCAGATGAGAGGCCGTCGGTGACCGCATGTGCACCGGCTTGTTCCGGACAGCTGGGCTGTGTCCACCACGCCAGGGTGTCCAGGGAGCGGCAGTAGATGGGTTGAAATGCGATAGAAGCGTCGCATCCACACCACACTGAGAAATTAAACGAAATGACCTAAATCGGCACAATATTGCACCAGCAATACTGTGATGCCTCTGTGACAGCCTTGGCGCAGCCTTAAAGCAGAGAGCACCGAGATGAAACCCACGTCTCCAGATAAAGCAGCATGGATGCTGTTTATGATGCAAACTTTGAACAGCTTTAATGCATGGTCTGGTTTTGAGTCGGGCAGCAGATTGTCACTGGCATCGCTCTAAGGCAGTCTGTGCTTAACACCACTGTGCTCAGGGCGTCTAATTACAGCAAAGCACAAGCTGACACAAGGTTCTCCGGATCAGAACCGCACAGTTCTTTATGATGCCCCTAGGGCCAACAGCAGATTGCAGCAGTCATGTGGGTAACCTTAAACACCTCTCAAAAACACAAAATAGGAGTTGCGATTCAGCTTTGCCCTGGATCCACCTTACCAAAGTCACCACCCTTTGTACTTATATCTGCACTGTACTTAAATGTCCGCCGAGAAGAGATTCATTTGCGTTCCCCACAATTTTCTTTGTGGCCCTCAGCTGTGAGATTTTCTGAGACTTATGTAATGCATATATTAGCTCATCAGTTCACAGATACATTATTTGGTTGCTGCAAGCATTACAATAACACGTATTCTTGGCTATGCAATATCTTTCAAAACTGACTAATATGAGGCAGCATATAAAATGCATTCACAGAAAGGTCTTTATTAGGGGACTGAAGAACATTCTCATAAAACCCCACCAAGCCGCCCGTCTGCCCTTAAGCGCGGCCTGCGTGATTAATTACTGGCTAGCCAATCAACAGAAAGTAGCACGAGTGGTAGCATGGCGGTCAGTACTGGAAAACAGCAAAATAATGGCACATGTTTGTGAATTTAATGACAGTTAACAGCATGTTGTTTATCAAAAGGCCTCAGTAAGATGGCTTTGAACTACTTTTTTAACAAGACGTTACTGTCAGGACAATTATTAAAATTAGCCTGTGGCAGGTCACATATATGGAACTCAGAATAGAGATAAACATATTATTGTGAAAGAAAATTCTAGATCTGAGGTTTAAACAAAGCAAGACTTGACTATTTTTGTTGCAAACCCTTCACTTCAAACAGAAAGTACAACTCTATCCATGTTCATCTAAATATAATTATATCACAGAAACAATGAAAGAGAAGGTGCTTTTTCTCTCCCAGGATATTAAGAAGAAGAGATCAAACAGATGTAATATATATATATATATATATATATTGACTCCCATTTGTGTATATATATATATACAAATGGGAGTCAATAGCATCAAATCTTCCAAATCAGGAATGCGTCCTGGGCTTCTACAAGGTAAGTGAATTGGTGTGAAATCTATATAGATGAAAGGATTTGTATGAAGACAATATTTTGCAGAGTGCTGAATTTATGTGAATGAAGATTGAACAAATTTACAGTTAAATTATTTCAAGAATATTTAAG
The DNA here is from genome assembly GCA_019775895.2 of Stomatorhinus ivindoensis. Lineage (NCBI taxonomy): Eukaryota > Metazoa > Chordata > Actinopteri > Osteoglossiformes > Mormyridae > Stomatorhinus > Stomatorhinus ivindoensis. Next base: position 9,769,882 of record JABFEB020000079.1, read on the forward strand.
TCGGTTCATTAGAGGAAATGATTTATATTGGAAACTCTTTGGGAAATATTAGCGCTATTATGAAATGGCTGTGGAAAAAATGGCGGCTGAAGGGTTAATAGCAGGCCAGGCTGAAGCTCTTCCCTGAACCTCTGCTCCGCATGTGAAGCATTTATTTCATGCCCAGATGGCCGCAGTTTGGCATCAGGGGCTTGGCACCGTACTTAAAAGAGGCGGGGAACGCAAAACAATCCCCGAATGAGAAACATGGCAAGTAAACCCCCCACACCCCCTTTGTCAGTATGCTAGAACAATGTTTAAAAGGTAAATGGTGCTTCAGAGCCATGGACGGAGCAGAGAGAACTCTAATACGAGGCTGAAGAGGTTCACAGCAAGCTGCTGTAGCATGCGGAACTGAGGCATTGGGATGGATATATATAGGAGATGCAAGCAGTTACATTATTTCTTTTATATTTATATACACTCTATTTATATATTTCATGATAAAAACAGAAACTGTGTTCGACTAAAGAAAGGCCAGAATTGCTAGCATTAAAGCTATGAGTGGCTACATTTACGCAGCACTTACCTGTAGAGATGTAGGAAGATGGCAACTGGGGTTTTAGGAAAATTACCCCACTTTTCCCAGTGCTGCAATGTCTTACTTTTTTGCCATTCATCCATCAAACGTAACCCCACGTAATGGCAAAAATAAGCCCTGTAGATGTGAAGCTATCATGCATCTTGTCCGATGATGACTTCCACTCCTGTCTCTCGAATGGTTACGACGTAACAATGCAGTCAACTGCGTAAGAGCTAATGCATCTATTTGCAGCTAAGTTTACTTTACTCCTACGCTTGCAGTTACGGCTATAACTCTCCTCTATTGTTTGAAACCTTTGAAGCGCCTCTTTCCCCGTGGTGTGTCATGCGAAGACACTGTGTTTTTGTGCCAATTTCCCACGATTCTTTAGACCAGCCCAGCGTACCTGGCGCTGGCTTATCCTCATATATTCCTCATATCATTCTTCTGCAGGTATGTCAATATATAACACATGATCATACCAGTTTATGCCCAGAATGTGCTGCAGATACTTAATGTGAAAATCTCCCGTCAGTTTGACAGTTTGACGAATCCAAGTTCCAATGATCTGATAAACAGCAACCTTAGAGTGTAGATAAAGGTCTTTATTTTGAAACGTATTTTTTTCTGAACCTGCCGGAGAAAGTGTACTTGATCCTGTGATATATTTCCCGATCCTGCAATCTCCTGAGAGGATGTGTTATGGATATTTGAAAGAGGAAACAACTGAGAGGGGCTTCCCATTGCTTGTGTATACATGGACCGTGACAAGGTGTTACAGAGCGACGGGCTTGTTCAGCTGGTTGTGTTTGTGTCTCACAATTGCCCAGTAATCTGACATTGCACAAGTATATACACTGGTCTTCGTTAAACTTTGGTCTACTGTTAAATATATCTCCATACAGTCGGTAATCTATCATTACGTCTACGCTACGATTCGTCATGAGTATTAATGGTTAGGAAACAGAAAGATGTTCGAGCGCTGGTTCAAGTACAATACCCCTCCAAAAACATTAGCACTTTATCCAAAGCCTTCGACAGAAGAAGAAAACGATGACATGCTGTAATATCGCTCCTGCAATATCACACACACACACACACACATTGTGAAACAATGGGTTATTCTGAAGGGCTCAGTGAATTCATGTGTGGTACAGTCATAGGATTCCACCTTTACGTCAGACTTTACTTTAAGTCAGTTCGTGAAGTTTCTTCCCTGCTGGATATTCCACGGTGAACTGTAGGTTGTGGGAGCATTTAGGGACACCAGAAGCTCAGCCACAAAGTCTCAGCCCACATAAAGTAACAGAGCAGGGTCACCGAGTGCTGAGGCACAAAGTGTGTAAAAGTCACCAGCAGTTTGACTCAATAACTGCAGAGTTACGAACTTCCTCTGACATTAACTCCAGTACAAGAACTGCACTGGGAGCTTCATAGAACGGGCTTCCATGGCTGAGCAGCTGCATGCAGGCCTCACATCACCAAACGCAGTGCCAAGCGTCGGATGGAGTGGTGTAAATCACGCTGCCGCTGGACTCTGGAGCGGCGGAAACGTGTTCTGTGGAGTGACAAATCACACTTCTCTGTCTGGCAGTCTGAAGGATGAGTCTGGGTTTGCTGCATGACGGGTGAACACTGCCTGACCGCATTGTGCCAACCGTTAAGCTAAACTTTGTTGTAGGGACCATCCGTTCATTTCTATGAGCATAATCTATATCCAGACCATGACAGCCTTAACCCATACCCAGCCCCAACGTCCACCATAAGTAACCAAACAATCAAGACTTCTAACACTTTTAGTTTTTTAATTGCAGCCACAGATTTTAATTAAATTGAGTTTCCCTTGTGAGGAGCGACATTTGATCCCTACAATGTAATATATAACCAACCCCCCCCTCGCCCCTCACACACACACACACAATGCCTGCTGGCTTATGGTAGGCTGTTATTCCTGCGTTAGCTGCATTATGATCAGACGCTGATTCAGAATCAGCTTTATATGTTCAGTACTTCGCCTGCACGCGACCATTTCGTGTTGCCGGCTCTCAGGGCTAACGAGATCTGATATTGCAGCTACGGCCTTCGTCACTGGCAGCTCAATAGGCATGTCTAAATTCCTGACTGGCATAATTCAGGATCAGTTTCAGCAAAATGCTGACATTGCCACTAAATTAGATCTCCTTTGCATGCAATGGAGCCCTAACCTCAGCTGTGCACACTGGCACTAATGACATAAGGTCTCAATTTCGTGAGGAGCTTCATATTTATCCATTTCCCAGGCACTAATCCTGGTTAGGGACACGGGGGGTGGCTGGAGGCTTCTGGCAACACAGGGCAGAAGGCAGGGGTACCCCCCAGGTGGGACGCTAGTCCATCACAAGTCAGCGATATCCAGTAAAATAACGGCAGGTCTTTTCACAGTGGGTGGAATCCCGCGTGACGGGCGGAGATCATGCAAACTCCGCACACAAAGAATAGGATCCCACCCCGCAACGCAGCACGTCACCCGTTATTCAAAGTGCAACAGAATCAGAGAAACGTGTCACGGTACCTCTGCAGCAGAAGTGTTCCTACAGCACACTGACGCCCCTAAGTTGATAGTTGCTTAGTGATTGAAGTAAAATAATAATAATAATAATCAATCCTTTATTTATCCCCATGGGGAAATTCCTTTTTATGCCTCCCTCAACTCGCTCTTTGTAGAGCAAGCTGTCCGCAAGGGGCAGCCACCCGTAGCGGCGCCCAGGGAGCTGGGGGTCAAGGGCCTTGCTCAAGGACCCACAGACAGGCTGAGGCTGGGTTTGAACCAGTGACCTTGTGATTACAAGCACACAGGTTTAGCCCACTAAGCCGCATGCTGCCCCCAAATCATCCCCTTTTCCAACTGAGATGATCTGGGGAACACCTCAGCTTCTGTAGTAGAGCTGGTCTCTAACCGCGCATAGTTCCCCTGACCGTACTCAGGATTGGCATTTAGCTGGTTAACTTTTTTTCCTTTCTGACTTCACTTGAGACAATTTTGATCAACATCTGAATGTTTTCTTTCACTCGCTGACTCTGTTGGATTCTGCTCCAGAAAAATGACAAAATCATAGATCTGCTTGAAAAGCTGATATCCAATAATGTTCTTTTCTTATCAATAAATTGTTTTTTTTTCCCTTTTCCATTCAATCGCCAGATTAGTGGAATTATGCATCTCAATGGATCTGCAAGAAACAGCTTTGTTGAAAACTAAATGGATCAGATGTTTGCGATGGGTTATCGATAATGCTCTTCCGGTCAGCATAAATAGTACTATACATTAAAGCAAAGATCTTCGATCCTCTTTAACGCCTGGAATTATTGGATGCATTTCTAAGATCGATAGCATTACAACAGAATCAGTCAGCAGCTATTCACAGTCAAAAGAAACTTTTTATTCACAAAATACAAGGCAGACATCTGCACCAGAGTCTGCACCAAGCATAAAGATTTTAAATACCTCACGGTCTCTTTCACATGGGATGATGAAAACGGACCTAGAGCTTCTGAAATGATGTTCCTCTGCCGGGTTGATGGTCTCA
>JABFEB020000079.1:9779739-9792049 GCA_019775895.2 Stomatorhinus ivindoensis
GTAAGGTCACACACATACTGATGCAATTCGAGTACAGAGAGTAAGGTCACACACATACTGATGCAAGTCAGGTACAGAGAGTAAGGTCACACACATACTGATGCAATTCGAGTACAGAGTGTAAGGTCACACACACTGCTTCTTGAAAATTCCGAATTGTTCTGAATTCCTTATAGTGTGAACTGTGAGAAAAGCTCTCTGTTTCATTCATGTTACTCCATGTGAGACAGGAAGAGGCGGGACTTTGTGATAACACGCACACACAGAGGCTCTGAGCTCTCGGCATTCTCTTAAGGGAGGGGTAGCTTGATGGGTGACACTGCTTAAAATAGCCCTTGACTCAGAGACTGTGAATGAAAATGCAGCAAGTGCAAATTGATACAATAATATGTGACAACCTACTGACTTATCAATGGGAGGAATCTCCTAGACAAACATAGATTTTTTGCAGTGGGATATCTGGTCTTTCTCCATAGTGACTATATGAGTAAAATCTCAAACAGAATACACACTAATAAGTTATAATATGCAAATAAAAATATTTGTGGGCTATTTGGTTTATTTCATTTGGGAATTGAAAATTGCATATGTTGAATTTTGGGTGGTGATGGTATTTATTTTCTGCATAATTTTTTCATGTCATAGATTATACTGCAAACAAAAAAAAAATGCCCCTAAACTAAACTTAATAGTGATTTAATTGATTTAATTGCACACATAATGTGTTTCCATACATTTCTACGGGTTGCAACCCTCCACATGGTGTAAAACACGCATGAAAGCGTGCATAATGATACATGGATTTCCAATGACTGTAGCGTGTCACCAGAAGTGCATGCCGCACAATCAACGTACGGAGGGGAATTTTAGGGACAATAATCTAGGTAACCCACATGGGGGATGAACCCCGATACCCTCGAGGAAACTCTCGCAAACTACACACATACAAGTTTCGCATGTGTGACAGCATCGGTGCTGAGGAAGTACTACAGTTACAACAGTGAAGGTTTACTTCTTGTAAATATTTTAGGGGTGTGCGCTGATTCACATTCCGTGTTCACTTAACGTGCTTGGAGTGACAGGCCTCCTTTGTCGTATCCAAATATCTATCCATTCATCTTCCTCACATTGCTATAAAAAAATAGGTACAGCTCTGGTACACTTTTGCTCCCCAACATTAGTGTACCCCTATTGGTAGAAAGATGTGCCTCAGAGTCCATTTCTGTACCTTAAAAGGCACATTAGCCTACAGCAGGGGTGGCAAATCTGATCAATGGCGGGCCAGAGTGGGTGCGGGTTTTTGGGAAGATCTCTCCATCAGCCAATAATAAAACAGCGGTTCTCAGCTCCAGTCCAGGGGACCCACTGTGATTGGCTGATTCAGAGGCCGTCCAAAAAACCTGCACCCACACTGGCCCGCCATTGATCAGGTTTGCCACCCCTGACCTGCGGCTAGGGTACAACTGGCAGACCCTTGATTATACAGCCCCAGTGATGAGTAATGGTACCCTCAAAGGCAGAAATTGGTCCTTTATCTTGATAGTGTAATGAATTTTGGGGGTCTAGAGCCTGTCCTAGAAGCTACAGGCCTAAGGCAGGACATTGACCAGGACAAAGCAGCAACCCATTGCAGGACACACACACTTTAAGGCACCTTGGTAACTCTAATACACCCTAACATGCTTTTTAGCCCAGCAGAGTAAACCCGAGAGCTTGAAGGAAACCCCCACGATGACACGGGGAGAAACCCCCACGATGACACGGGGAGAAACCCCACGATGACACGGGAAGAAACCCCCACGATGACACGGGGAGAAACCCCCTCAATAGACACAGGGAGAAACCCCCACGATGACACGGGGAGAAACCCGTTAAATGACATGGGGAGAAACCCCCTCAATGACACGGGGAGAAACCCCCACGATGACACAGGGAGAAACTCCCTCAATGACACGGGAAGAAACCCCCACGATGACACGGGGAGAAACTCCCTCAATGACACGGGGAGAAACCCCCACGATGACACGGGGAGAAACTCCCTCAATGACACGGGGAGAGACCCCCAGGATGACACGGGGAGAAACTCCCTCAATGACACGGGGAGAAACCCCCACGATGACACGGGGAGAAAGACCACGATGACACGGGAAGAAACCCCCACGATGACACGGGGAGAAACCCCCTCAATTGACACGGGGAGAATCCCCCACGATGACACGGGGAGAAACCCCCTAAATGACATGGGGAGAAACCCCCTCGATGACACGGGGAGAAACCCCCTCAATGACACGGGGAGAAACCCCCACGATGACACAGGGAGAAACCCCCTCAATGACACGGGAAGAAACCCCCACGATGACACGGGGAGAAACTCCCTCAATGACACGGGGAGAAACCCCCACGATGACACGGGGAGAAACTCCCTCAATGACACGGGGAGAGACCCCCACGATGACACGGGGAGAAACCCCCTCAATGACTTGCGGAGAACCCCCACGATGACACAGGGAGAAACCCCCTCAATTACACGGGGAGAAACCCCCACGATGACATGGGGAGAAACCCCCACAATGACACAGGGAGAAACCCCCTCAATGACACGGGGAGAAACCCCCACAATGACATGGGGAGAGACCCCCCACGATGACACGAGGAGAAACATGCAAGCCCGACTTGCAGAGAGCCCGGGCAAAGACTTGAACCCAGGTCTCAGGAACTTTTGTCAGACTCAGTCTTAGATGGGGGGGGGGGGGGGGTTTCAAGCCACGCTGTCCTGGTTTTGAAGCTGTAGAATGTTCTACCAGACAGCGGGGCGGTAAGTAGATAGTGGGAGGGATGGGGTGGATATTCGATGATGCCAGTGGCCCCCTGGATGCGGCGGCCATAGTACATATCCAGCAGAGGAGGCCGAGTGCTTCTGGCAATTTTCCCAGCTGTTTTAATGATCTGCTGGAGGGTCTGGCGGTCTGAGGCATTGCAGGACCCAGAGTAGGGTACTCCTGATGGTGCCTCTACAGAAGGGTGGGAGGCCTTGTCTCAAGTGCCACAGGAAGTGAGCTTGCTTCTGGGCCTTCCCTATCAGACGGATGCACACCCCTTCTAGGAGAGAGCCCCCGCTGAACCGCGCACCCACAAATTTAAGCCAGGTGTTTTCTGGGGAAAACGTTTGTTTTACAACGCCACACTAGGTGCTAATGGCACCTTCATGCAAATCGAACTTAATTGGATTAATGAATTTGTGCACGACAGATTGAAAAATGTCATTGTTAGAGGTTTTGTTTATCCAGTGAATTTATTTTAAATTGGTTTGAATTTAATTCCTATTTGATCTCCTTGGATCAACATATTGAATTCCCATTTTCAATACTTTTGACACAGTATAATAATATTAATTCCTCTGGGAAATAAAAGGTGAAATGAGTTTAGCTTATTAACTTTTTAAAAAAAGCAATGTACACAATATGATTTTGTAACCATGGATACATTTTTAATTCCTATAAGATGTCCATTTAGCCTTAATGACATAGTATTCCCTTTGATTTACTGTAATTTAAATGCTTGCTATATTACTGGCAAAAAAACATTGAGATCTAAAAGGAATATGTACCAATGATTTTGAAGTAATGATATTTCAGGATGTCTTCCAGATGATTTAATGTCATACATGGTGCTTTTGTGACAAGTTAAAGGGGTAATACATTAAGGGTCTGTTACAAATGAAAAAAGTCAGTGAATGTTTGTCTGTCATAACATTAAAGGAGTCTGTAATAAGATAAAAGAATGATATGGTTATGAGAAGCAATTCATAATGTGTTTATAAAACCAGTAAAAACTCATATTACGTTAACCCTTTCACACATGATGGTCACTACAGTAGACATGTAAATAACTTTTTGAAGAAATGCACGTTGAAAAAAAGAGTTACAGCTTTTTTTTCACCCCTCCAGAGAAGTAAAACAATATAGGAAAAAAATCCTGACTCAAGTTGTCATAATTCATGCATGATTCATGAAAGGGTTAATAGAAACAAGAGATGCAAAAATCCTTAATAAATTCCATATTTATTCCTTTCTCTGCTGTTTATAGTGATTGTCTTATCAGTGACCTGTAAAATACTCCTGATCTGTTAGTCTGTGTCATTGCTTTTGTCCCCCCCTCCACACACACACACACACACACCAAGGAGACATTGTGGTATTTTCTTCAATCGACTAGATGCACTTGCAATTAAAATATGTCCCTGTCTCTCTTGTGATTAGTTCTCCGATTTTCAGGGGAGTAAGACAATATTGTTTAGTGGCTATTAATAGCTTCTGGGCAAGGCTGCAGTTACTTTAAACATGCAATGGTGGGCACAATATCAGCACAGGAATCAGGACAGGAGAAGGATTTCAACCTTGAAGCGAGTGTATTGCAAATAAAAACAAAGACACAGAACTGAATCATTACACTTCAAATGCTAATTTGCTGCACGCATCAGCTATTGAAGAGATGTGCCACAGGCCAGCGTTAATGCTCAAAGCATAGACGCATCAGCCCCAAAACGGACTCAAAACTCAAAAAATCACGCCGGAGTTCACACAGGAACAAGCTGCATCAGAAGAGAAGAACAATGGAAATTTGAACAGAAGAAACTGCAGGCTCACCAAAGGGCACAGAAAGATCATTTCCCGGATAATTTATAAACTTCTTCAAAGATGGCTTGAAAAATGACAAGAGAACCAAAGTAGTACCGCTGTGACACAGTCTGTCAATGTACACTGTGCACTTGCCATAGTTCCTGCTATTCAGTAACTATAGCTGATGCACAGAGGCTCATAACCTGGTGCAAGGAACACAGGACCAAGACCCTGTAGTAATATTCTTAGACATGAATATATTGTCAGGTGTTTTCATCTTGACAGTCTAGGATCCTATTAAAATATGCTTCATGATTAAAACCAAGTGGCTTTCAAACGATATCTGTACAATAATGTAGTCTCAGTCATATACTTAGTGAATATAAATAATTTCAAAGAAATGTCCTAATTGTCTCCAGGAATGAGGTCCTCTTCAGTAGCTTCTCCGTGGTTTTGTGTGCTGTTGGGATGATGCCAGTGTGTTTTGGCCTTATGATGCACTGCATCAGAATCAGCACACAACCCAAATTCACTGTCAGCCTTTGCAAATAAGCCACTTTACAAATAAGCATTTTACGTGTTATTTATCTAACCGCTGCTCTTTCCCAAAGCCGCGCGTATCGTGACATAGCAGGGTGACACAGTCCCTGCAGCAACTGGGGACTTCCTGACGGGCCTGGCGGGGAGATCACCCAGCGACGACAGCTGCTGAGTCACACTCCGTCCACCATTTTATAAATCAGGGTTTTTTAATAGGCTGAACTGGCTCAGTGGATTGTGGGTTCAAATCCCAACTGCACTTTGTGTGTGTGTGGCATCAGTCTGTCTTACCCATGTTGCTTTGGTGCTCCAGTTTCCTCCTGTAGTTCGCTGGTATCTCTAAAGAGCCTGTAGTGCGTATGCGTGTGTCCTGTGGTGGAACGACATCCTATTCCTTATTCTCCTCATGGCCATATCCTGCCTGCCATGGGCTCACCTGGACCGTTGCACAGAACAAGCAGTTAAATGATGGATGTTTCTGTGAATATCCCTACTGAATTTCCAGGGGTGTATACAGGGGGCGGGCTCTTTTCTTTCTGGAACCCCACTTTGATGCCGCCCCCCCATACCCAGCTAGTGTACTGACCATTTGTGGCCAACAGGGGGCCCTAAACCTCAGGTGGTGGCCTCAGTGGTGATAAATACCAGTGCTGGATGTATCGCACCACTTTAAAATGTTGGTCGTGTTGAGCTGCATGCTTCCCCACACCCTCCCCCCTGTCGTAGCCGTGTCTCAGCTACACGTGTGGAAGCTATGTGCTTCGCAGGCCTCTAACTCACTGTGCCGGCAGCTGAACGATAATGAGACAAAACGATATATCTGGGGATTACTTATTTATTTGCTTCTGAAAGCTTCTGCTCTGCTAGCTCTCGCCCCGTCTGTGATGCCGTACCACGGAGGGACAGACTGCAGGCTCTGTCTGCGAGGCCCGCGCTCTCAGCTGGAAAGGCGGATTACGAACGAGGTGAGACCATTCAGTATATCGATGCCTCTGCAGTTACCATAGAACAGTCTCCTTCTAATCATCTTTAGGCCAAATCTTCTTTCTTTTCTCCTCCTGCTCCTTGTACTGGTTCCTAAACTGCCTCGTTTATGCAGCTCATTGATCTTCATCAAGCCATCTGCTCCCATCGGCAAATGTCATCTCCCGGTATCGTCATCAGTCCTTCATCTAGATGGCCTCTTAATCTCTCTATTCTTTCTCCTCCTGTTCCGTACTTGTGCAGGCCCACAGGACACGGGGTGTAGTGACACCCCCAGTCCAAATCCATGATTAAATGAATACTAAGAGACTTAACACTCAGAGGGCTCATATGAAAACTTCTAACACTAATTACTGTCAACAGCACTGTAGGCTTAGTAATTACCACAAAGGCCCTTATGCATTCAGTTCCTCCAGACTTCGTACTTATCCCTAACAGCTCTCATTCACCACTATGGGGCTTAGTAATTACCTACAACAACCCATTTTGGTTGGGGTTCTCCACGCATAGTAATTACCCCCACGGCTCTTGTACTTTCACCACTCCCAAGTTTACTACTTCCCCGTGCCTTAAACTGCATATCAAACACTCAAATCCATGCATGCTTATTCAACAAATGGTACCACAAATAGACTATAAACTTCTTGAAGCGTCCATTCGCTAAAACATCTGAAGCTGTCCTTTCTCTGCGTCTCGCTGCTTGACGTCCCCATGCATATTCCTAAATGCTGCATATTTCCGAACAGGTGCAAAGTGTGAGTTCAACATGTGCAAATGGGCTTTGGTTATATGCCAACAATAATATAATTACTGTTCATAATTAAAGGCTTCTTGTATTTACTCGCACAAATACTCGGAGACTTCAACACAATCAGTGCCGCTACTGTAGATGAGCCGGCGGGTGCCGTTCGGTGACGCAGCAGGTAACCCAGTAGGGCCATTCACCTTTCGAGGAATGGGAGCTCGACAGGTTAAATTTTCCAATTGCGAGGGGGGGAGAGCTCCTCCCCGTCGTTTAAATTAACCTCATTTTTTGTGACCAGGAATGGGCAGGGGGTCTCTCAGTGAAATTAGAAAAGGGGCACTAACAATCGTTTCTGCAAAAACAGCAGGTGCTTGGGCAACCCCCCCCCATCCCCACCCCCCACCCCCGAAGCTCTGCAGTCCCATTTGTGAGATTCAGCTGGAATGGTTTCCGTCCTGAATGCTTCATACTGCCATGTAACGGCCATGTACCAGTAGCTGGTCATTACGACCAAGCAGGCCAGGACCATTATCCAAGAGCATTACTAGTAGCCAATGATCTGGTTTGATGATACTTCTGGAGAGCCAATGGGACACCAAGGCCAAGGGGTGGAGTTATCGTTCCTTTTTACGTTTAAGGATTCAAGTATTCAAACACTCTGTGTGTGTGTGACACGACGAAGATACTTTTATGATAACCCCAAGGTGCATTAATAATTACAAAATAAAGCTAAAAATAAAATAAAAATAAATAAAATAATATTACAAATTCACATATATGAAAGTATTTGCATAGATGCCAGATACCGTGTTAAATCTTCAAACAAATTATTTCTAACCAGAACAGATTATTATTGCAGAGCAACATAAATTATTTGCCGTATTGCACATATTGCACATGCTAATAAACAGTAAAGAGTGTATTGCACATCCGATGTAACTTATCGTACTTATTTAGTGAGATGTGGGAATTCAACGCTCGATGAACGGCAGCGTTCATCGTGCCCCTTGAAACCTTTGCACGCTTTGTGGAGGGTTTATGGCGAATGGCAGAGATATTTGCCTCTCGGTGCTCTGAGCTTCGTGAAGTTCACACATCCCTATAGAGGAAAATGTAAAGGAAGCATCTCCCCGGACAAATGACAGCTTCCGTCTGTTGCCCTTCCTAAGTAGGTTTTCCACTCAATGGACCATGGAGATCAGCCGTGAACAAGCTGTTTTGTACCATGAGTCATGTGATCTTACAAGTTCTACTTATTTTCTACTGCACAGCAGCTCCAGTGAGGTGGAACATTGAACTGATCATATGTAGCCCTTAAATTTGAGGCCGTTTATATTTTCATAGGGAAGGTTTTCCACTTAGAGAATATTCAGGTATTAAACTGGGATTAAACACCGCTGTTCAATTTGCTCTGAACCTCGTGCCGTAGAAGCAGATATGAATATACAGGTCTCTCTCCAAGTCCTTCAGGAGATATGATGTGTCTCTTACACTTCTCAGCCATTTTTTATTTGTCTGAAGGATAGATACCCACTAGCTGCAAATACTACCTTATGTCTCCTGCATTTCATCAACCGTCTTTTGATGATTCGGAGTCTATTCTCAGTGCTGTAAAATCAGTCTGCAATAAAGGAGAAAAAACACAAGAGAATGAAGAAGGGAGGAAACTGAAAAACATCACAAACCAGGAAAAGTCAGTGGCAAACAGGAACAAAAACTCCATTTACCAGAATGCAGCTGCTGTCATGCTTGCAGTCCTTTGGAGTGCCTTGCAGTCCAAAAACTCCATTTACCAGATTGCAGCTGCTGTCATGCAGGCATTAGGGCCCATTCTCCTGCTCCATGTGGGACAGAACACCTGTGTTATGAGTTATTTCTGTGCTGTTAACCCTCCGGGACAGCAGGGTGCGTCGGAATTCGTGCCTTTCGGCTGCAGCAGGAATCAGGTGCACCCAATATGTCACTGGCCAGCTGCAGTAGCCACGCCCAAAAAGCGTGAAATATCCACTGAACCAAAACTGGTAGCCAGCACTGAGCCACTGAGGTTGTTAAAGGAATGAGGTCGTTAAAGGAATACAGTGAGCCACTGAGGTTGTTAAAGGAATGAGGTCGTTAAAGGAACTGTATTCTTTTTTTTTTTGCCAAAACAATATATAAGCACTATAATTTAAATAACTTAATCTTTAAAAGAATACTCTCCTCCTTTATGCATGAGATGTCTAATTGTCCTCTAATTACACATATAAACAAAACAATGCATTTTATAATGTCTGTTATTGAGGGGTGGCATAGTGCTGTTGTCTCACGCCTTTGGGATCAGGGTTTGAGTCTCCATGTTTTGGGGGGTTGTGTGTTATTATTGGGATTCTTCCAGGCCCACTGGTCCCCCCCCCCCCCCCCAGTCCAACAATGTGCTGAGCTTAGCTGGGCCTCCCAAACTGTTTGCAGGTGTGTATGAATGGTGAGTGTGCTTTGGAGTGGATTGTCTGCCTTCCACCTGTGGCATCCAAGATAGGCCCTGAACCTACATGTACTTACTGTGAATATCATCAGTGGTTTATGAAACGGCATTACATTACATTACATTAATGACTGAGACCCTGTAGATAATAGTATTCTTTCCTATCAGTAAAACTAATAACATTATTATTACTATTTAGACTGTCTACTTGTTGGACGAACCTAGTTTTAGGGACCTTAGATGTAATATGTATCTAATAAGCTCAAGATCTGAAACAAAAAAGATCAAAACAGTATTTTTTTTATTTGTTCATGAGAGTGAAGGTGAATTTAAGAGAATAAATCTTCTCAAGAAAATGTGTTTCCTAAAATTGCACTTAATTTTTCACAGCCATTTGTGGCTAGAGGAAAGTAGTTGCTTTTGTGAACATTGCATTAATTAATTAAATATGCAGTCTCTAGAAAAAGCAGTACCCATTTGCAGTCTGAAAATGGGTTCTCCTCGAATTAGTAATTTCATGAACAATCCTGCCTTTTATAGTAGTAAATTGGCTGAATATCTGTTACTTTGTGCTTCTATGTGACAACATTTTACAAAGTAAACATTTTTATTTTTTATAAGTCATCGTCATTGAATGTTCCATATAAAAGAGCCACTCCACCTGGACATTGTCAGTTCTCTTAATAGCTTCTCTTTTCAAAAACAAAATTTCTTCTTTGAGTAGATAAGAAGGTGCTTACATCCTGAGAAAAGCGATAACTGTCCCAAGGGATGACAATTGTGCTATCAGGTCTTCAACTCTCTCTGATGGAAGTCACCAGGCTGTTGACTTAAATACAGAATTGGCTTGAGTATCACAGTTCGATTACTCGTGACCAAACCTGTCAGGCAGAATATGGACTAGGCACATTCTATCTTATAGCTTTTAAAGGGCTTTGATATTGGAATTTATTTTTGGAATGCAATTCTTCCACTGGAATTATGCTGTTCAGATTGATTGCTGTGACACACTTCAGTCATTCCCCGACCTGTCAGATTTCACTACATGTCACACAGCTCTGCACTGACTCTGCCCTAAGCATATGTCTGTAAAACATACCAAACTGTGTATTTCACTGAAAGGGTGTCAGTTATTGTCCCAGTGTGATCAAAACAGCAATATCTGACTTTAATATCTTAGACCTGCTTGTTATGCAAAGATTTCATCTTCGTCATTAAAGTGTCTATTTAATTATTGCATCTCTACCTGCCATTCATGAAAATTACAGCACTGCAAAGAACAGGTCTGTGAGAATAACCCTCAGGCTTCAAAATTCAGTGGAATGAAAGCAAAAAACTTTAATTAGTTTGGTATTTTATGCGCTGTACTTCATTTCTAGAACAAGCAATTTTTTTCCCCAAAAAAATCCGCACGCATGCCAATTTCTTGAGAGGTATTTAATGGCTGTTTTTGTAGGGCATGTGTTATTCGGCGTGTAGTGCTTCTGTCGGGCTTTTAAATAAAATGATTTTGTCTGCACAGGTCAAACAAAACAACAGAAGGGTCCGAATAGAAAGGAAATCAGACTACGCTTTGTGTCACTTAAGGGCTGTTTTTCCAGGTCAGGAGAGCAGTGATGATATTCTGCTGGCCAACACTGCACTGCATTAAGTCTAATTCTGCCCAGTTACCCCCTGCACTGGGGTACCTGTCATCTCCTTGTATCCCAAATTAAGATGGAAGGTGTGGTAGTAGCCTACACAACATGGGGCACTGTGTGAATTAACCCTCTGACAAAAAGGTCAACTTGAGTGAAGACTCTACTTTGTAAGAAATGAGTGTTTGGTTGCTACCAGAATACAGATTGAAAGACTCCAGAATAGGTTAGACCATAATGCATTCTGTCAGGTGCCATCAGTTTCACATGAAATATGGCATTAAATACCTGCCAGTTACATCCTATGACTTCGTATAGAACATTTGGTTGCAGATACTGTATCACACATATCAGGTGTGCGGCTCAACGGGTCAGGATTCAGATCTGCAGATGTTATTGGAAAAATCACCAGTTCAGATCCCAGGGTGAGTAGAGTGATTTTGCCACTGGGCCCTTGAGCAAGACGCTTAACCTCCAATTGCTCCAGGGTCTGACTGGCCCAGCTTTCAAAAAAAAAAAGAAAATATAGGTTTAGTCTGGGGTCAATGTGTATCTCAGCAGTTGGGGGATTTGTGCCAGTTTCTGGATCGCGATGTGTTCAGATCCTGTGATTCGGCAGACCTATCCCCACTGATCCTTAGCACAAACCGCTCGCACATGGTGTCACATGGCACCAAAGGGTCCTCAAAATGCATATATGTCATTTCTTATTCTGCTATGGTGATTATAGGAGCACTGACAGGACAGGACTTTTTGTGTCTTTAGCTTGTCTATCTGCCCTAGATCCTGCACTCTAAAATCTCTTTGAAGGCGCCCAGTCTTCCTGCCGTCCCTGCAACCTCTCATCTGAGTTCAATTGACATGTGTTCTAAAACTCAGAATACTAGCTAAACTTCCTCAGTGAAGCATCTGCCCCACTGCAACATTTTAACACTTAATTAAAAAAAAAACACATTTAAAAATTCTCAAGCCGTTATCTTATTTGTGAAATCAGTAACTGTACCTTTAACCATGGTCATGAATGCAACTAATGGATCCATTCTGCATTACTGTTTGTTTGTTTGTCTATCTTTATTTATACATACATATAAATACTAAAGAATGTGCTTCTTTAGTTACACCATTTGATTGCTTGTTACCCCTTTTCCTGGATAACTTTAATCTCAATCCATTTACTAATTTATATATGTATATGACTTTAAAATGTTCAGGTTTAAATCCAGCTTTTATTAATTATTTATACCCTGTATCCAGGGATATGTGACTCTGTGTGTGCTGTTCCAAAATTAGGTGTTTGTGACAAGATTGCCCTTACTATGCATGC
>JABFEB020000079.1:9798956-9825608 GCA_019775895.2 Stomatorhinus ivindoensis
ATCTGCCAGTGAGCGGCTCTCATACCGTAGTTGAATCTGCCAGTGAGCGGCTCTCATTCCGTGTTTGAATCTGCCAGAGAGCGGCTCTTATACCGTGTTTGAATCTGCCAGTGAGTGGCTCTCATACCGTGTTTGAATCTGCCAGTGAGCGGCTCTCATTCCGTGTTTCAATCTGCCGAATGCTTGTTCTACTTTATTTCCAAGTGTTTTTGTACAAGTACAGTACTGCCTTGAAGCACGAATATTTTAATCTAAAGCTCACAGGCTGTTTAACTCGGTTATTATGGTAAATTACCTGGATTCCTCAAGATCTTTTTGCATTCTAGAACAGGGGTAAGCAATCTTTTCCAGAAAGGGTGTATATGGGTTTTTTCTGCAACTCCCTAATTAGGTTACTAATTAGAGGACTAAAGAGTCCTCACACCTGGGATGGGACCTAAAAGTTATCCCAAAAACCTGCATACATACCGGCTCTTTGAGGATAGCATTGGCCACCCCTCTTCTAGAAGATATGATCCTTTGCGAGTCTCTGATTCGTGGCAGAATGAATATACTTCTGCTAAGTTGGAAAAGTATAAAGTCATGACAGTTCTCCAACAACAACTTCACTAGCCATCCCGAAGGTGAAGCAGTAAGGCTTTGTAAACTATCCTCCCTACATTACACCTCCTAGGAGGTTACATGTACCCCGCTATGCATCTGGTAAGCAGATATTCTTTGCGGAAAGTGCCGTGAGTCGGAAAATCAGCAGTTCTGATCATTCTGAAGATATAAACACATAGTAGGAGGGTAAGCAAACAACCGCTGGGTATCTATCCCAGGTAAACAGTAAGACGAGATACACACTGATGTACAGGGGAGTTTCTAGCTATCAAAAATATCAGTCACGTTCATCTGGGGCTTGACTTTTTATTATTATTTTATTTTTGTTTTGAAGGAAGATTGCTATCAGGGTTGAAATCCTCAGGGCTAGGCTTAAAATACTTAGGGCTATAGCCCCGAGTGATCAGACCTAACGACGCCCATCCCAATGTATTTGGAGAAAGTGAGTGTTTATATCCAGAAAAATGAAAGACAAACAATGTCTATTATCAAGTATCCAATCTCCAAATTCTCAGAAACATTTAATCTGAGAATTACCTGGTCATTGGAGTTTTACCTGTACAAGAATATTCTGAGGGCAGAATTAAAAATGAGTGATAACCAATTATATTGCAGAGGAGGTGGGTCCAAGCAACTAGAGGAGGCGGGACCAAGATATCTGATTGGTTGGCCCTATCTCCTCTAGTTGCTTGGACCCACCTAATCTACAATCTGATTGGTTATCTCTGTGAGCCAATCATTTTTTGTTCTGCACTCGGAACATTTTTGTGTAAGTAAAAGTCCACTAGAAAATAAACGAAGCAAACTTTGCGTTCATCAGGTGCATATTTTGTATCCCAGTACAGTGTGGTGGATGACTGGGTGTGGCCACTGGGGACTTTCTGGAAGATTTGATAAATGGACTATATAACCCTAGAAGATGTCCCAAAACTTTAGACTCCAAATGATTGATTAGGCAAGAACTTACATGAAGGTTAAGGGGATAATATGGCTGCAGAGTGATTAATACCACATCCCAGATTTGGTGGAGCATTTATTCATAAGTAACCAGGTGAGAAGTTCAATGTATTCCCCAAAACAGAGGCAAGGTTTCTTTGTTCTTTGTTCGAATTTTGAGTCTACTGTATAAATATGAACACTTTACACCAAATAACATGCGTTCTTCTGAAGAGAGTTCTTGGTTTCTTGTTTTGGGCAGTGTACAGATTATCTTATTTGTGTGATACGCGCATGCTGTGTTTTGCTGTCATTTTTATTTGCAGAGTGGGTCACAGTCACAGCTGCTGACAGTGATGCACAGTAGATAAACGGCCTCCTACTGCTCGCATATGTAGCCTGTTAGAACCCAAAAGCTACTGCTGTTTGTGATGGTGTAAGGCAGGTTTAGTGTTGTATTTAGGATGGCCGGACATCACATTCTGTGCAGATGATTATATGTTTTTCTTTTGGATATGTCTAAATTAATAAAAAAAAGAATCAAAAGAATATGACTGAAAAGTAATCGAGTCATGTCTGATATCCAGGTCCACAAGCTACAAACTGTATATGTAATTGGCATGTCCCATATTGGTATAAAACACAAATAAAGGGGTTCTTTCAGAAGTAATAAACCCATTTCACCTGAACCCATAACACAAGACTGTAGAAATATTCTCTAACACAGTGTTTATCAACTTAGTCCTTGGGGACCCACAGTTGGTCCAAGTTTTTACTCCCTCCGATCTCCCTGCCAGACAGTTCAGGTTTTTGCTCCCTCCAAGCTCCCTGCCAGACAGTTCTGTTTTTTACTCCCTCTGATCTCCCTGCCAGACAGCTCAGGTTTTTGCTCCCTCCGATCTCCCTGCCAGACAGTTCAGGTTTTTGCTCCCTCCGATCTCCCTGCCAGACAGCTCAGGTTTTTGCTCCCTCCGATCTCCCTGCCAGACAGTTCAGGTTTTTACTCCCTCCGATCTCCCTGCCAAACAGTTCAGGTTTTTACTCCCTCCGATCTCCCTGCCAGACAGTTCAGGTTTTTGCTCCCTCCGATCTCCCTGCCAGACAGTTCAGGTTTTTGCTCCCTACTGGGAGCTGGGAAGGATCAAAAACATGAACCGTCTGTGGGTCCCCGAGGACTGGATTGGGAAACTCTGCTCTAACAAAAATATTGTAGTGGCAGCATGAAACACAAGGCAGAAACACTTTCATCCAACAAACGTGAGTAGTTGCAGCAGCTTTACCGTCTCAAACATCTGCCAGGAAGCCAGAGCTGCTTCATCAAGCCTTTTCAAGGTTCGTCTCTTATCTCACAATCATTCTCCTATAAAACATTTACTTCTAGCCTCAAAATCCAGCTTCTTTGATACCATATTTTTCTTAGTAATTAGGTGTCCTATCCTAGACCTGCGCATTACTATCATTACCACCACCTTTCAAGTGGAACAAATTCATCTCCAATATTTATCTTCACTATACATTGTGCTGTAATCTGTTAATATTTCATTCGCATTATCATTTACCGAGATCCACCTTCACTACTGTATACTGTCAAACAGGTTAGAAATATCGGTCATTGTCACAAAACCCCTAAAGATGTCACCCCCTTCAGAAATCACCTCAAGAATCATCCCAGGTGCACATACAGATAGTATATCAATAATCAGTCTTGAATAATCAGTTATTATGAATGCCTAACTTTGTTTTAATAAAAATGTGCAAACAGAACTCTTACATAACACTTTGTTTAGAAGATTCTATGTGATCTGTGTCGTTTTTATTATTATTATTAATTATTATTATTATTATTATTTAATTAACCAGCACTTGTTTATCCTGTGGGAGAAACCAGAGTATGCCATATAATTTTCACAAGTTTGGTCCAAATTTATATTCCATCTTAAGTTTCAAATTTCAAAGTTTTATTTCTCATTTCTCAACCCAGCCCTCGGGGACCCTCAGATATACCATATGATGTAATACAAACATTAGACATCAATTATCCATTAACATAATCGATTACCTACAGTGTTCAAAACTGGCATTAAGTGTGGCTACAAAAGTTCATAAATTAAGAAGTATTTATATATCTGCATGTGTGGGTTACTGTAAGTAGGCTGCAGCATATGGCTGTGTGAAGGTGCAATTGTGCGCTCAGCCGCCTGCACCCCCCCCCTCCTCGGGGCTTGGCGATCCTGCTAAGTGCTGCTCTTCAGCCAGGGGGCGCTGCTGCCTCTCGGGACACTTTAGATCATGGCCGTGTAGACCTTCACGATGGGACAGCTGACCTTTCTCTCTAAGGAGTCAGTGTGCAGGAACTCAGCCAAGTCCTCAGGTATGTGAACATGGAGGTGGCAGAAGCTGACCACCCTCTCCAATACAGCTCCATCGGTACTGATGTGCTGGACGTCTGTCTGACGTTTCCTCCTGAAGTCCACAAGCAGCTCCTTTATCTTGATTATATTGAGGAGGAGGCTGTTGTCTTGGCACCAAAGTGACAGCTGATTGAACTCCTCTTGGCAGACCTGCGCATTACTATCATTACCACCATAGCTGTATTGTCTGTAATCTTGACAAAGATGTTGGAGTCTAATGTGGCCCTGTGGTCGTAGGTGAAGGGGGAGTACAGGGGTGCTCAGGACACAGCCCTGGGGTACCCCCATGTTGAGTGCTGGCTAGGTGTTACATTCCATTTGGACGGCCAGAGGTAAGTTTATCAAAAATTTGTGTACACTGGTACGCAAGGAAACATTCAATCCAAGGTCGCTGAGCTTAGTTATGAGCCGGGAGGGTTTTATGGTGTTGAATGTAAACATGGTGTTGAACTGTAATCAGTGAACAGCATCCTCATATAGTTCCCTCTCCGGTTGCCCAGAGGACGGCCAGTGCTGTGTGAATGAGGAAGATTATGGCATCATCAGTGGATCTATTCGGTCAGTATGCAAATTGTTCTGGGTCCAGGTCTTTGGGTAGTGAAGTGTACACGAGATACTTCACGAGTCCCTCAAAGCACTTCAATGCTAAATGGGTTAATGCAACAGGGCAGTAATGAAACAGGAAGGGTTCGGCGTCTTCCGTAGCAGTACGTACATATATATTCATAGACTTTTGACAAACAGAAATATATGTACACGTACAAGTGATTTTGCAGAGATCCACAACGGGAAGAAAACTTCTGTTCCATAACTATAATATGATGTTCGCAGAATTACAGGCAATCCCCAGGTTAAGACTGCCTGACTTTTGGTCAACTCATACTTAGGAACAAACTACTATAAACTCTATTATTGTCACGCCCCGATTGTGCTAATCCTCTTGTGCCACGTCCCCCTCGTTGACCCGTGTGGATTCCCAGAGTTTCACGGCTGTTTCTGATTATTGTCATTATTCCTGTGTATTTAGTCCGCGTTTCCGTTAGTTTCCCCAGTCCGGTCATTGTAATGTCAGTATAGTGTCCAACCATATGAGTGTGTGTAGTCTTATAATAAAGCCCTTTGTTTGGATATCTCGTTGTTCTTGCCTGCTTCCCCGGTTCGTGCTGGGCACATCCATGACAATTATATTAAAAAGTTTAGCTTAATTTTTTCTTGTTTACTCTAGTAACTACATGCAAAGCATAAATCCAGTCCAGGTGCTGGACTGAAAATAAAGCGAAAATAATAAAGTGATGGGAATGAGGTGAAACGCCCTCTGTCGTTGGAAAATCGTTAAGTTACAGTCGGTCAATGATAAAGTCCAAGTAATTATTATAATGTACTGTATTATTATGTTTAAGATGTTTTACTGTTTTGGAAGTGTTTCTTAAGTCTTTTATATGCACTGAAAGCTAAAATATTACGTACTAAGACAGACATTTGACTAGCTGAGGCTAAATAAGTACCGTATGCACCTATGACTTACCCACAAATTCACCTTAAAGACAGACTTAAGAAGACATCTCGTTCATAGCTTGGGGACTGCTTGTATTTACCGTGAGTATTAGTTATGCTAGTCAGTAAATAATGCCATACCGAAATGTTTCTGCTGAGTTTTAAGATAAGATACCAAAATAATGACAGGCCGCTGAACAGGATGCAGAATGTCTTACTACCTTTGTAGAGAATTTTTCTGGGAACCCATGAAATACCTTTATTGCGCATTTCTAACAAGATGTGGGATTTTGCAAAGCTCTGAGGAAAGGCTTGAATGAAATTACATAACCTTACATGACGATATGGAAATCCTCTCTTTGGAACAGAGTTCTGAGGATAAGGGGCTTAAACCATCGTGGGCAACCTCTCCCCATCTGATGATAAAAAGTTAATGAAAGCTGTGGACCGGATACTTATCCACTTCATCGCGTACCTAGAGGCAGCAGAATGAAAAACAAATGGGTCTTTATTACATTCTAAATCTCAGTATACAATCTGCAGTGGACCTGAATCTGGAAGAAGGGGCGGCGAAAACCAGGTGAGTGAGGATTAAGTGAAAGCTTCAAAATGGCTTCTTTAAAGAATCCAGACTTTCTGCCAGCCTCCATGTGCCAAAGTAGACAATTTGTGATCAAACTCACACGGCATGGCCACAAAAAAATGTAACTCTTTGCTTAAGGCCAGGTTTTTAGTAATTTCTAAACACATTCATAGTGCATTATAATGCATTCATAAAGCATTTTGAACATTTTAAATATTCATAAAAAGGCATTACTCATTAAAGCCATGTTTATTGTGCATTTTGACTGCCTGATGAAGCTCTCGTCCATAACGCACTATAGATATAATGTATAATCCAGTACAAAGCATCTGTAATGCTTATATCGACCATTATAATACCTTCTAAAGGTAGCCATAGCGCGTTATAGATGAGAGCTTCACAGAGCATTCATAATGCGTAATAAACATGCCTATATGCGTTATGCCTGTCGCTAAACATTTATAGCCATGTTTATAATGCTTTATGAATATATTATTATGTCTTGTGAATAATCTTATAAATTACTAAAAACATGGGCTTAATTTTACCAAAAAAAATCCATGGGAGGTGCATAGGATAGTTGTCAGCACTATATGCAGGACAGGATTGATAGCATATGGACTGGGATCAGGCTATTGGTTCTTGACCAGTGGAAGGTCATTTTATGGTAGCTGGAAGTTAAAAAATATACGGCATTCACGTCATGATGAGCAGTGCAGAGATCTAAGATATAATATATAACTAAAAAATTAGTGCACAGAAAAAGGAGGACTAGTTTGTGGTTTTAGAAGTTACAAAAATAGAACCAAGGACCTTCCCAGCCTTAAAGGCACCAAAAGGTAATTGGTCCGCTTCTTTAAATTAAATTACTGTTGTATTAATGATGAGAACAGGATGGTCCAGAACTGAACTAATTCTTCGGAGTATTATTTTTGAACCGTAATTTAAAAGAAGCATTAAAGCAGCTCAGGAAATGTTGAGAACAGAATATCTGTCATGATTGGTTCCAGTTTCGGTAAGAGAGCAGTGATAGACTGACCGTAGTCCTTTACAGACATATTCAGGCTTTCTGTCAGTGGTGGGGCAAGGATTGACGAGTCCAGAGCTTCATAATAAAAGCCCACAGTATGGGTAGTCAGAATCTCAAAAAAAGGGAACAAAATTAGTGACCACACTTATGTAACTGTCTACCAGGTGAACAGACCCTGGACTAAAAAATTCCATATTGGAATCCAATCATCATCTATACAAACATTAATTCCCGGCAGGTCAATAGTCCAACTAGCCCCGATGCAGGAAAATTCATTTTTTGTTTTCCCTGGGTCATACAGGAGAGGCTTGTATGAAGATACATGAAGAAGAGACCGCAGAGAACGTGCATGTTGGGACAACTGGACTGGAAATCAAAGGTGTTTGGAGCGACCAGCCAATACAAAAATTTACCTATGACCTATGATGGTCTAAGGCAGCGGTCTTAAAATACCGTTCTCCAGACCAGATCTGACCCATGAGACGGTTCTGTCCGGCCCAGAGCATTTTTTAATCATTATTAAATCCAGCCCAACGATCAATCAATCATTTACAGAGAAACCTAAAAACAATGTACTGATGGCAAATATTACCACATGCTGTTTAGTCGGCAGTATGTACATTGTTTTTTTATTATTATTTTTCAGCTAAAAACAGCCTCCTGAAGACTGCCAGGTTGGTGTCCCCGAGGTTATGTGAGTTTGAGACCACTAACAAAAAAAGAATTTTGAGAGGTAGCACAGTGTTGTGTATACCTGTCAAATTGTTAAAGGGATTTTGACAGCTTTCTTTAACCTTTTCTCATATAGTAACCAAATAAAACTCGTTAGCGTTTCCCTTATTTGAAAAAATATAACATTAATATCCTTTTTGATGTGGTCTGAACAAAAATTCTAAATCACTCCTGCAGAAATATGCAAAATAGTTCAGAATCAAAGGTAATTAAGGGATCATCAGAAAACAACTGAGTTACTGTAGATTTAATCACATTTGGAAATAAACTCCACAAGGGGTAATTCTCTGAATATGATGGGCTAGAGGTATTTTAGCAGAAATCGAGACAGACTGATAAAAAATAAGAAGTAAAAGAGTGAGCTTCTTTGTAAGTATGAAGTTTCAAAGATAGACTCCAGTTTCTGTGACTCACAGTAGAACTGAGGGGAAGAAACTTCAAGTATTGCAGAGAAACAGGCCACAGAAGAGTGAGCTATTCTCTAAAAGAGAAAAACAGACAGCAAACCTGGGAGCTGCATCAGAAGACAAACATCCAGGAAGCTAAAATGTCTCAAGCAGCGGATTATCTGGACACTGGTGCATTTTACTTTGATGCCAATTTCTCATAAGTTTTGCTACGACAAACACTTCCGGCAAGTTCTAAGGTCGTAGCCACATTTGGCCCGGTCGCCTTGTACTGTGCCCATGTACGGCCGTTCCCTCTCTCCACTCCTCCGCTAGTCTAACGATCCTGGCCTGAGCACGCTTTTCCTCATCGGCGTATGACTTTTGTGTTGAAGAAAACATAGGAAGTAGAGCGCTATTGCACTGCAGAATGGAATTTATGACTAATGTCCTTATTTTGTGGGTTATGTGGGGTCATTTCGGGGGGGAATGACGGGCACAAAGTTCTTAAGTATGCAATGCATTCATGTTGCACCAATAAGAAGATGGTCCCACATTTCATCAAATTTCTTAGAGTTTGTGTAGACTAGTATTGCATGGGATTCTGGTACGGAGAAGGTGCAACGGCACCGCATTTTTAAAAACTGCTTAGCGTTACATTGTTTAGTACTGCTATTATATGGTATTATACTGGTATTAATTATACTACAGACATGGCTAACATAATATATCACTAACTATCAAATTGCCAAAACTCAATTATACCCTATGTCAGAATTGCACGCATCACATATTTGATGTCTGGGTCCTCAAACTTTGCACTATTAGTCAACGGGTGACTGTGGTTCAAGGTTTGAAAGGTGGGTGGAGCTTAAAACGGTCCATAAGATTTCAGCCATTGACTACAATGGCAAAATGTGAACCACTGCTATTCTCACACCTTTAATGCCGCGTTCGAATGGTTCCAATCATCCAGAGTTCCAATCCTTCCAGTCACTCCAACATTGAAATCATCCCAATCATTCTGTAGTTCCAATCACTCCGATCGTTTCAATCATCCCAAAGTTCCCATCCTTCCAGTGTTCCAGTCATTCCAATCATCCAAGGATCCAATCAATCCAATTATGCAGATCGTTCCAATTATTCCAATGCAATTTAAAAGATGCTATTTAAATTCATACAGATGGCTCCTTCAAGTCAACATGAAGTTTGTTCACAAACTGCCCTTTTCTAGTTTAATATGATCTCGCTAACTTCAAGTCAGTAATTTATGTAAGAGATCTTATAATGCAGCAAACAAGCTATGTTAAAATTATCAAGCTAGCATCTGTACCTACAGCTTATGCATTTTAATCAGTTAGGTATTCAAGCATAATACACTGCACAGGAAGTTTTTTATGTTTACTGAGCAGATGAAGGGAAGAAAGCAGAGGAAAGTTCTGAAGCTGGGTGCTTAAATGATTTGTTTGGTATTTTTTGATTGGTTGGAACTAGAGATGAAATGGTATGAAAATTTAACTATAATTTTAGTGATCAAAATGATCACAGTTATCAATATTATCGCGGTATTGTTCAAATCTGCTGAAAATATTCAAAAAGTACTGACACACAACTGAAATTATTTCATCAAGTTTTATATTGAAAACCAAAAAAAAATTACCGAAAACCCAATAACGTGAGCAGCAACATGTGCTTTATGTTTGCATGAACATTAAAATTATCACATAGACATGTGTATAACATGTAAATATATCACGCTGTGTGTTTCACCTGCACAATACCATCTGTTGTTAACTTAGGTTAATGCTGAGTTCAGTCAGTACTTTCTGAATATTTTCGGCACATTTTAACAATGCCATGATAATACCAATAACTGTGATAATTTTGGTCACTATAATCGTAATATTAAAATGACCAATCAGAAAACGGCCAAGGTCTGCCTTGGTTTCCACCCGCAAATTGTCAAATGTAAGGTTGATTTGTGTGAGCAGACCACACCTGCGAGAGCAGAAGTTACTTTGCGTGAACAACATTTCTCACTTGTACCTGTGCTACTCTGAAATGTTGAATTTGTGCACAAAGGCCTTACATTGTGTGCGCAGGCAGTTAATATTTGCACGTGTGAAATAATATAATTTATTATATTATTTATAATATAATTTATTATTTAAAGATGGTTGCTTGGGTCACATGAAAGCAAAATGTTTAATGGCTGTTCCCTCGGGCAGTGCAGGTGTGAGAAATTTGGAAAATTCCAAATTCACAAATTTCGAGCCGCACCCCAAGCGAGTGCAGACTATAACGTAGCGGAATCTGCCAGGCCAGTCAAGGCCAGGACATGACTCTACTGCCAAATGATACCTTTGCTAATAAATGCCTCTTTCGTTCGGAGATATGAAAACACGCATGTAAGCCGAACATGCAGTAACTGCGGTATTAGCGTGTTAATTTACAGACTGGTCACTGCGGCAGTCAGACTCTACAACATCAATAACCAGTGCTTTCAGAGGACACTCACACATACACTGCTGCTTCAGAGGCCACCTCATCCTCACTGCATCACTGCACTCATTATTATTATTATTATTATTATTATTGCTATTGTTATTATGTTGCTGTTATTAGGGCTGGGTAGGGGTTAAGGTTGTTATAGGTATTAGGGCTGGGGTAGGGGTTAAGGTTGTTACAGTTAGCATTAGCATTTTTCCCAAAGAAATGAATGAGCAGTCCCCATAAAGATATGTTTACCCAACGTGTGTGTGTGTGTGTGTGTGTGTGAGAGAGAGAGAGAGAGAGAGAGAGAGAAAGAGAGAGAGAGCATTTGTGTTTGGAGTTTATCCAACACAGCAAAGTAACATTCAAGTTTGTTTTGCTGGGACATTGATTATGCTGATCATTTGAATCATTCGACATACCCACAATGCATTACTGCCTTCTTAAAAACAGGCTGAGTCAGCTGTCTCCAGCACCCAGCCAGGTCTCACTACTGGGCGGGTTGACACACATGTAGCTATTGTGAGTAGAAACCCAAGATTCTCTGCATTTCCTTTCAAATTTGTTTTTCCAATCTTGGTTAGTTCATCTTGAAGATCAATTAGTTTTGGGGGGGGGGCTCTTTTCATGCTGTCAGCAAAAATTAAATTCTTTAGCTACACATCCTGGTAGCACTAAGAATCTAAATGTGCCAGCCCTTGATTCAATTAAAATAAAAATCTGTGCTCATTTTGAATCACCTTTCCTGCATTCAAGGTCAAGCTGTCTTTGTATTCAAGCTTTGTTTACACAAAGTCATATTAGCGGTATGACTGTGTAGACAATGCAATCAAATACGTCTCATGCTACACATGAGTTATGGGTGACAAATGAATTTCTGAAAAATATGCTAATGAGTGAAAGAATATTAATCCCCATAAGACACATTGTTTTCATTTTAAATAAATTAACTATGACATCAGGTAATTGGATTTTATTGGAGGGTCGTTTCTTGCCTGTTGGCTGCCTGTCGGACACCTCCAGTACACTAGCTGAACGTCCATAAATCATTTATCAGTGAAAGCCAAGATAAACATGTACCCAGAATCCTACTGTAAGATCAGTGGAAGCTTACATTTTCACGAATTTATTTTACAGCATTAAAACAAATCATTTTAAAATGCTCTTAGAGTAATTTAAACCGTCGGGCCGAGGTTTTGTCCTAAAGTAATCCTTAAATAAGAAGTGGCACATCAAAGTCACTAAAATCTCGAAAAACACTGAAGTAATCAAACTGAGTGGGTCTTAACTACAACACTTTACATCATAATTGCGATGGATAGCTAATATGCCTAATATTTGTATTATTACATAATCTCATCTTCTTTCAGGGTGAAGTGGAAAAGTATGACAAAACCAAATTATTCTGCTTGGAACCCAGAGGAAATTGAGATCTTTGGAGCCTGATTTAGCATCGAATTTGTCTTGGAGGTCATTGTATGGTGAATATCGCAGTTTGGTGTCCCTCTTGGAGCTGATGACGCTTTACCTGAGGGGACACAGATCATTTATTATTTTGCTATTACTTATATATTAATTAACCACAGACTAAGTGATGCCATGTTTGTTTGTTCATCATTAATGAATCTTTTATCTTAAGCAAGTACTATATTTGTTACTATATCTCTTAATTCTGTAAACCTTTATAACTACTAAAGGAAGTGCTGTAGGAACAACTAATGAGTAACATGCAAAATACTGATCTCATGTTTATTTATCATTAATGAATTGCGACGCATCATTTATCCCGAGTAGTTACTATATTTGTTACTGTATCTGTTAATTCTGTAAATCATAGTGAACTACTGAAGGAACTATTGAATGAACGAATAACAGGAAATAATTAATAACATAAGTGAAAGACCGATGTCATGTTTGTTCGTCATTAATGAATCGTGATGCTTCTTTGATCTTAAGTAGTGACTGTGTTTGTTCATGATTTATTCATAATTTGTACTTCAGTAGTAAATGAGTAATTACTAAGTATTTGTGTCCCCCCAAGCAAAATGTTGCCCTCCAGCCTATATCCTTCACGGTCCAACCTGCATAGAATCCGCAAAATCAGGCCAGATGAACCCAAAAGCTCCACAGAGCTACTGTCATCCTTAGTCATTTCTAGGATGGAAAGCTCTAATCCCCTGTATGAGAAGCTGTGGCGCTTCGCACGTTAGGGCTCCGTGGCCCTGACTCAGAGGTCGCCAGTTCGAGTCCTGTAGCCCACAGAGTTGGGCTATTGAGCAGGGCCTTTAACCCCGATTTCTCCGGGGTTGCTAGACGCTGTGCGACCCAGAGCTGCGACC
Organism: Stomatorhinus ivindoensis; assembly: GCA_019775895.2. NCBI lineage: Eukaryota > Metazoa > Chordata > Actinopteri > Osteoglossiformes > Mormyridae > Stomatorhinus > Stomatorhinus ivindoensis. The sequence continues at coordinate 9,811,964 of JABFEB020000079.1, forward strand.
CCGAAACTTTGCTTTCTCCTGTGTGTCTCGTAGGAGAACCAGGTGGGATATGTGAAAATACACTTTCCTCGTAGGGATGAATAAAAATCATCACGCATATACTACAACACTGCTAGTCTTGTTTGCTCTCCTCATTACACTATTCACCAGTCTCTTCACCTTCCGATACCTAGAGCTACCTGCAGATTTTGTCAGCCAAAGGACTCCACTCTCCAGTGTTTGCTTCTCATTTGATTGTTCCTCCATGTCTTCTTATCATTCCCCTTTCCGATAGTTCCCTCCATAGTTTTCCAGCATTGGAATCAATTAGCTCTTCATATCAGAAATGCACCATTACTGATGTTCCTTAGATGCTAACTGACTGGCTTCTAATAATACCATTCTGGTCAATTGAATTTATTATACTCTACTGTACCATTAACCGTGGTGCCGTAAATGATTTCATATTATGTTTGTGGGTCGTATTGTTGCTGGATATTTCTCAGGTTCCAGGTTTACCTGTAACACAAATGTAGGAAATTAGTTCTTGTTAATTAGTTCTCTGGTGCCTCATTTTATTTTGATTTAGTCCCAGCAAGTCTGCTAGGTAAGCACACCTCCATGAGATATTTTACTCCCTGACTTGCGTGCCCATTTTCGCCAAAAGAGATGCATTATTTTTCAGTTTTATTTGTAAGAGATCTGTCAGTAAAATACTGTTAGAGTTACTGTGTTCACAAGACCAAACATCCACACGGTGCTGCTGCTTCGCTTTGGGGCAATTTATCTCAAAATGAAACCAGCTGTAGATCTTCATCCGTGTGATGTTTTGTTGTGAAATAGTAATAAGATCCATCAAATACTTTCTGAATGATCACAGTCATAATGTCACATGTCACCTGCAGTCACTCTTCGCTTTTTATGAACCATGACTGGCTGCGTGTCTGAACGATTCCTTGCCTTTATTGTCAAATGTACAGGAGAAAAGTGCATTTCTCTGTGCAATGAAATTCTTTCTTTGCTGTCCACACAAAATGCTGAGATACAATATAATACAAAAAATAGAAAACAAATACTTTGAAGTGTAATGTGCAAAACTACGTGGCTATGTGCCTGTCAGAATGTGATCATTTCCAGTTTCTCCCCCATACAGTGCAATCTTTGGAAAAGGTCCAGTAAATACGTTTTAACGTTGATGGGATAATTTGTATGAAGCTGACCTTTACTTTTTGTGATGCATCTTTGGGTTTTAAAAAACACTGTATAAATCTTATGTGTCATTATTTTCCATAGGTGGTGGATACATGTGGTTTTGGGACAGGTCTGTTGCATGATAACTCAAAAAGTATTTGACTGACTTTTTAAACTTTGCATTGTTGGGGTGATGAATTAGAAGCAAATTTTAATAAGGAAAAAAGCTAGAACTAGAAGACTTGGGAGAACAAAAATAAATATTTCATGGCCCACTGCTGTAAAAGACATAGAACTACTTCTTATGTTTCTCCTATGCAACACATTTACAGACTAATTTTTATGTTTAAGTGCCCTTAAACAAAGAGCAGTGTGTGGTAGCATGTTGGCCATTCTCTAATTCTCTCTGTATACCCTCTGTAATTAGCCAAGCTTGAGAGTCATTATAATTACTTATTCTTCCATACCAATTGATCCAACCTTTAAAGGATTCAAACTCAAAAACAGAAAGTTTAAAATTTCATTTAAGTTTTCTTATGGATGGGTGATTTACATAAAGCACCAGCACACACACACACACACACACACACATATATATATATATATATATATATATATATAATCGCGTGTGTATATATATATATATAGCACATATAAAAATCAGAGTTCAATTGCAGTGCAGTGATCGTATATTCAGTCAGCAGCTGATCCATACTGCAGGGAGATGTGGATCGAGATCAAGTTGCAGGCTTGATAAGTAGCTTTGAGCCTGAGATGCGACAGGTGAGAAGCTTACAGCTTTATAGCTTGAGGTTTATTACAGTGCTTTAAAACCCGCTGTTTGAGAGAAGTCTACCAATGTCTGCATCGTGCAGCATTATATTTCAAGTAAGACTGGATCTGTGCTTTATTTATTATTTTTTTTTACTGGTTCTTTAAATTGATTAATGTGGTATTTAACACAACTGTTAGCCGTTATTGAAATGTAAATGTATGACAGAGGCTATAGGCTACTTTCCAGAGGGACTTAACTAGGTCAGTGTTTCTTCTCATTTTATTGCCAAGACGGGGGTCTTGAGCTCTGCCATCCAGGAATCGCTCCAATACTCATAAGGATCAAACAATAAAAGCTTAAATGAATTAAAAACCATCAATTCTGCTTATTGATATAATAGAAATCAATTGCCAGTGTGTGGACTGTGTAATTTGCTCTGTGAAATATTCCAATGCATTCATCTTTTTGAAAATGTCTGATAAATGAGTTTAAACGTACTTAACGTTACATTAAAACGTATAACTATTGGTTTTAATGAATTCATCAAAACCTAAAAATGAAATGAAAATGGTAGTTAAGATACCAAATTACTACCAAAGATAAAAGTAAATAATTCAGCTTTAAACTGTAATGTAGTGAAAACTGTTTCAGAGACGCATGCAAATAGCAGAGCTGGTCATATTGAACTTGAAGAGTAATATCTATTTTTAATAACAGAATTAAATCAGATGACCTTTGCTACACTAAATCACCGAGTCTCAGAATGAATCAATTATGGGAATCATTCCCTACATGCCAGTTATATTGTCCTTTGCCAGAAGCTAGATGATGTGCCACAGCTCTGAGAATCACAGAAAAACAGACAGCGACGTGTTTACATACATGAGCCTCCAGACACTGGGTATCTGCTCGTTCATGCTCATGACATCCCACACACGCAAATTTCTCGCTCCCAGTTTTCAGGTCGCACGTAAACCTCCTCTCTGCCCCAATACGCAACCATCGCTAAAATGTCCCTTCACTGCCCTCTTGTGGCGGAATCATAAACCAGCATTCAGAAGATGTCAGCAAGTTACTTAATGGGACAGCAGTGTCTACGGTAATCCCAGCTGTGTGATATGATTAACGGTGGCCAAAGGCACACACTGCTAAATGTCATCTATTTCTTCTGTTACCCTGTTCTCAGTGTTGTGTCTTGTTAAAAAACAGCTTTGCTCCATGTCTCTTGAAAAACACTAACAGCTATATTGCTTTGCACCGAGGAAAGTGCTAAAGGTCTATATATGCAAACCAAATTTCACTGGTTGTTTTTACTTTAGGTTTTATTTCTATGCATGTTAAAATGTTTTTTTTAATGAAATGGTCGCAAAATTTTGCAAGTACTGTTAATTTTCATAATATTTTTGCTGACAGTTTATTGATTATCATCTAGTATTTGTTCAAAATGCACACAATTTTTTTATTTGTTTATTACTAATTTTACCTGCTTTTAAACACATTTTTATTTATTTATTTATATATTGCCTCTTTTTTGGACTGTTTTTTTTTATTATAATTTGACCTTGACATATTTGGTTGGTACTACATGGGAATCTCGCAGCAATTGTGGCAAGTATTGTTTATTGTTGAGTTTGTAGTACTCCAAGCTAAGCGTACAGACACACCTCTGTCTATCAGTCCATCTCCTTTCTCTGCTTATCCGGTGCAGAGTCACGGTGCACCTGTACTGTAGCTGACAGCAAGGTGCACAGTGAATGAGGCAGGGGTCACCGCGGACCCCAGTCTGCCACAGGGCCCTTATGCAGCCTTGCCGTCTCACGCCGAGGACAATTCAAAGCCTGTTGGACTCCAGCAGGAAACTCAGAAGTCTGGTGGAAACGACCACAAATACAGGCACTGCATACAAACTCGCCATTCTGCCCGGAAACACTGCAGTGCCGAATACAAATAAATGAATAACCGACCGAGTATAATTTGTTGATTATCCTAGACGCCCATTATAAATAATTTAGCAGCATTGTCCAGCACTTGAAATGAAATGACATTAGGTGCTAATAATTTCGCGCCAGAGGAATAAGGATGTCTTTATCCTCTGTAGCGTAGGAGTCTTAAGTACTCTGAGGCAGAAACGACGCAGTAATATCCTCACGCTGTCCGTACTCAGAGTGCATCTCTTGCTGCAGTGAGGATTACATATATAGCTATGGGGCAAACAAATGCTAGGCGGGACACAGTAAAGACTTTACATAAACAAAATTCCAGCAAAGGAATATACCGATTGCCTGCTGGTGTGGTTTTTTTCAAATACTTTAAAGAACAATGCAGTGGTTTTTTTTTTTGTTGCTTTGTGACTCGTAAGGAGAAAAACGAACAAATTGCTCACGGGTAGTAGGTAGATTCAGTCAATCTCCCTCTTAGAAAATCCCTCTTTTCTGAGTCTCACTGGCCCTTATGGCCAAGCCGCCAACAGCAGCCAGTAGGTTGTGGGTTTGGAAACCGTAAGTTATTAAAGAAGCCCAACTCTTCTATCGATGATGCTGGGGATGTGTGGATTGGAATTCAGACTGGGGCAATATTTTTTTGTTCCAGTTCAATCCATGTGTGTTAGGTAATGAAAAATCAAAGGTTTACTGGTGCCGCTGTCGTCATTCTGCATTTTTTTGACATGCTTAACTTTCGGTATCACATTAAGTATATAAAATAATATTAAATAATAATATTTTTAGCGGGAGTACAGATTTTTGATGGCAGTCAAATGTCATTAAGTGGTCATTAGATTCCTATGTGTAAATCACATGTTGTACTGCCGATTTTCTGATATGTTGTGTTGACCAAATCATGCAACTCAAGGCACATGGTTAGCGAGTATGTTTTGTAAGTGATTAACGGGTTTAGCTTAGTGAATTCTGCCTGCCTCTTTTAGAAGGAGTGTATGTAACATTGAGCATATGTACTAAAATTATATAGCAAACAGAATACATGTTCACTATAAATCTATATGGTTAGGTTATACCTATTATATTTTAAGGAGGAGTGTGTATGATTTTGGTACCAGGTAACACTGATTGCAAGTTTCATCTTTATAATGACACTGTCATTATATTCTAGCTTCATTGTTAGTAAATATGAGTAAATTAACCAAAAGCACAGCTGTAGGCTTTAAAATCTGTTTTGTACCAAATAATTTACAAAGCAAGTGTGAAATGTAAGCTGCAGAAATATGATCAAAATTGACATATAGTATAATGATGTCATATTTGAAATTTCTTTTGCGTTTCAATTGATCATTGCGTGTTCCTGTAGGGGAAGCATTGATCAGTCTTGTGAAGTGTCAGATGTTTGTGTGAAAATTCATTCTCATTTAAAGCTGGCGTCAGGACAGACTTTCTCAGAAATGTTATTCACTTCACTGTCTTTTTCCCAAGCCTTCTAGTGGACACATTAAGAGAGAAGCATAGCGTTACCCCCCCCACACACACACACACACACACACACACACATACACATACACACAGGAATTATTGACAGAAAAATGTCAATAGTATGATTGATTGAAAATTTGATTTATTGATGCTAATTTTTAATGGTCTGTTTTTAAATGAACATTTAGTATTATTTTAGCAAACCCGCACATGCTCTCTAAAAGGTGTCAAAGTCATTGCCTAAGTCAAGTAAGTCAAGACTGACCTTCAACAAAAGTCCAACATGGAAAGATACTTCTCGTTGAATCAAATTTCTGGCACTTTTACTCGCCTAGTGTGTCTGCATGGTGGAATTAGCAGACAAGGCCCCCAAAACCAAAGCAGCTTAATGGTGAACAAGTGAATCAAAAGTCAAAAACGCAATTTGAAGGGAGATGCAGAGAATCCGCAGCACCCGCTGTCGTCAGCTATGTCACTGCAGAATCAGGCCATTCTTACACCAACGCTGCAACTCAGGGAGACTGTTTATAAAGGTTTGTTTATAAAGCCAGCGTTTGATATGAGCGCGCAGAGGTGTATCATGGACATCTGTGCAAGTGGTTAAAAAGCAAAATGAACAATGTCACATGTTTTTCTCTTGCCCTGCGTGGAAGGACAGATGAGGCTTTCGGTATTCATTCGCGGTGTCACAGAAACATGCCAAGTCGATCGAGGACTTCAGTCTTGCTCTTGCATGGCACCGCAACTGGGAAAGACATTTTTAATGCAAAATTTGGTTTGGAGTAAGTTAGTTTCCATGGCTACCAATGGCACTATGGCATGTCAGAGATACACGTGCTTTTATCTGATGTCTTAAGAGGCAACGCAGCCCCAATATCAGTCAATCAACTGGAAATTCAGTCGTTTTGGCAAGACATGTGTTCAGACTGATTTATAGGTCTGTGTAGAATCTACACCATCGATACCCACTTAGCCATGTGTCCTGCAGCATAGCCTGACGCCTTTAGCTACATTTCTGTGGGAGGTGCACGTCAGACTACAGCATAGGGAACCAGCCTACGGCATAGGGTACGAGGCAACAGCGCTCCGACACTGCACCAGTGGTATACATTCTACACGGAAATATAAATCACCCTTTCCACTAATGGTGACATTATGTAATGAGGGAGTGAATCTATATTTTTTCATTTACTTAGTTTATTTATTCATTCGTTTGTTTGTTTATGTTTCGTCTGTCATTTTGTTTTATTGATATTTCCGACTGGATAATGAATTTAAGACATTTGTTTGACACCACAATCATATCTATACCACCAGGATTGATGGTCTTGTCTTTTTGAAGATCTAAGCAGGCCCTTGAGCGACCTAAGCCTGAAACTGCGCAGCTGAGGAATACTGATCACGATAATGCATCTTCAGCAATGCATGCATCTGAAACAAACCTGAGCTGTTTTTGCAAGATGGACCGTTGCCGTATGCAAAGACTGGGATTTTCAACTAAGCGCCAGACAAGAACCAACCTGGCCATGCATTCAAATGCAGCAGATCAGAGCAGTTCAGTAATAAAGGGCTATATTTAACAGGCTGATTTTAGGGCCATTTCCTGTGGATCTAAGAAGTTTTCGCTAATACGTCTTTGTAAAAGTGCATAAGTTGGTTTCCGTACTTAGAAGCACTTAAGTATGCAATATTAATGCAATTACATGGAGTGTTTTCACTAATTAGGTCTCCCCTGCAAGCAAAATGAAATCTACCTTCAGGCAGAACAGGACTAACAGTAATGCATGCAAATTGTGTAATATTCAGACATGCTTTGTATTCTCAGAAACTATTACTTTCCCATAGGATGATGCCTCCCAGTATTTGATTGGTCAGAGTATAAATATGGGCGTGGCCAAAGGACAGAATTTGTAGACATAGACATTGTTTAGTAAAACAAGCCATTTATTGTTTATTCCCAATGTCATTTGTGCCTGTGCTGCATAAGAGTGGATATGGATGGTGCAGGTGACCATCTTCTTGCATCCAGACATTAAGGAGATATGAGAAGAGCTGAATCTTCTGTAATGTAATTCCAGATAAAAAGCACGTCTTGTTGGATGGATGGATGGTTGGATGGATGGGCAGCCCACCAAAGGAAGTTTGATGAGAATTTATGCAAACACCATTGAGATCAGAACACATAGTGCATTGTGACATGGATGCCTGATGAATCCAGGTTAAAATGTTACAATCCCATTTTCTCAAACATTAAACTGCTACCGATTAATTTTGCTGGATTGAAATAAAAATAAAAATGTAAACTTTGCCAGGGTTCAGTTTTGCTGCAATTTCTCTCAAAATTGTTTTATATCCAGTGTTTCAACGGTGCAATGTGTCTGTGTGGTGGCAGAGTGGTTAGTGCTGCTGCCTCACAGCAAGACAGTTCTGGGTTTGGTCGCCGGTCCTTTCTGTTTGGAGTTTGCATGCTTTGCCTGGGTTTTCGCTGGGGGCTCTAGTTTCCTCCCACAGTCTGATAGTGTGCAGTGCAGGTTGATTGGTGAGTCTAAATTGGCCCTGTAGTGGCGTATTGGTTCCTGCCTGTTCCCAAAATTGGCTCTGGTCCCGCCCCCCCATGACCCCAGCTGGGATTCAGCAGTTTTGGAAAATGGATGGATGGACAATGTGTCTGCAAATTTTGAAAAACATCGGTCAAATACTTTTAGAATTACCGCGCTAACAGGATCAAGTGTCTGAAACCTTTTCCCCATCCAGGAAATACAATAACACATAAGAGTGATCCGTTAATAATGCAACAACTTAGCCAAATACAATGCCTACATTGGATGCCACACTAAGACAGGTAGCTCAGAGGGACCCAAAACGTTATCTGAAACAGGAAACTGTAGCAATTCATTTTCAGCTTAATAACATTAAATTATTCATGCTTAAACGGAAGATAAGTATTAAGCCAGAATATCAATGGAAACTACAAAATGTTCTGTTTAAACGAAACTCAAGCAGATCCTTATTCTGTAGTAAAACAGCAAAAGAAAGGATGTATGACTAACAAGGAAAGCCCTTGGGCAGCTATAAAAACCTCAGACTGTGATTCAATCCACGGAGCACACAGAAGAGCTAAAGTTAATAAGAAAACGGTGAAAAATGGGCATCGACAGCTCAAGGTCAGGGGTCAAAAAGTTGGCCACACCCACTAGAATCCTGGCTCACGTTCTGTCACGTCAATAAATGTTGATAATCCTTGGAACCTCGCACGTCATATCATTGACTTGGGGACTTAGCTTGCTAGCTTGCATTGCAAATAAATTATCTTTGGATTCTGCTGTTTGTGCACAAATTAAAACCAATTAGCAAGCTAATAGAGAGAGACAAAAAGAGAAAATGTGGTCGTGCATTATCTTGGTCCTCTGTCTCGGGGCAGTTGACCAGAATAACAGCAATAATGAAACTTTAAGTGGATTTGTTGTCTGTTAGATACATCGAGGTTTGACAGGACGGAAGGATGTGAGTTTGCTGAGGCTTGCATCTTAGCAGCAGTCTGAAATGAATTTCATTTGAAAGAGAAAATAGGCATATAAAATATAAATATTTGGTAACGCTTTACATTGATTGCACCATCGTAATGCATTTATAGTGCATTCATAGAGCATTAATAAGCAGTATGTAAGTACACCTTAACTGCATTTGCATTGCAAAAAAGAGGACGGGGACCAGGATGTAAAGAGAGGCATCGAAGAAACTAAATATGCACATAGAAAGTGACCATGGAAAGAAAATATCAACACCGAGCAAAGGAAAGTCCCGGACATTTCAGGAAAAAGATGACATACGTTCACCATGCCTTAGTATTTGAAGTTACGGTCGTAAAGTACAGTATTCCAATAATCTCCACCATCCTGGACAGAGTGGGATCCCATATACCTTTATATTAAACTAAAAAGGTCAAAACTAAAATAAAAATGAAATGGCAATTTCAGTAATTTCCATATGTAATGTCAATATTGTTGGTGCTGCTTTTATATAATTGCATATATAAATTTTTTTTGAATGCACAGATGCACACGCTGAATAAAAGAGTTCTAGATCTGTTTGCTGATGGAGACGTCACACAGAGTACTGCCTTTTATGCCCCCAGAAAGAATCTGATCTTTGCTTACCTCTCACCTCTGACCTTTATCAATAGTTGATGCGGCATTAGCCCAGCTCAGCGTAACTGCCACTTGAATGGCCTTCTGGGGGAACACGGACCTTTGCACGGCGTGAGATGCGGGCCACAGCCCGAGGGTGAAATGCAATAACACCAGTGTGAAAAACAACCGCTGTCAAAAGCCTTCAGCCAAATCCTATTCCTTTAAAGGAAATATAAGGAAAGTGCATTTCCATCCAAGGGAAAGAGTCATGGACACCAGGAGTAAATAAAAAATCAGTCGTAACTGTGCATTACTGTGTTACGTATCTGAGATGGAACTCCGTATGCGCTCTGTGGGCCATGTTCTTACCGTGTCAGCTGAATCCCATTTGGATGCTTCAATTTCTGCTTGCCGAACAAAGACATTTAGGCCACTGGTCCTCAAACCTTTTTTTGGAAGAAGCCTCGCGCTCACACACCCAGCCAACCGAACACCGCAACCCCGCATGAATCTACGGACATAACATCATGAGCATCGCAAAAATGTGCGGTGTGAAAATAAAAACCGTCTTTCGTTATAATGCATTTCGAACATGGATCCGGACAGATTTGTAAACTTATTTCTCAAGATTCAAGAGGTTTATCCGTCACGTACGCAGTTGTACGCATTCAGCATGTAGTGGAATGTGACCCTGGTCACTCCGAGCAACTGTGCATGAAAAGAGAATAACAATATAAAATAAAAAAATATATGAAATGTTCAGCTGTACATAATCTATACATAAGTGATAAGGTAATGGTGATTGTGCTATGCAATACAAGTGCAATGTGCAAGAGGTCTGAGACATGTTCCGACAATTTGGACAGTATGAAACGAATGTAAACAAAGTGTGCACAGTGATGTCAGTGTTACAATGACTGAGAAATCTAATAAGCATAATTGTTTTGTTCTACCTCCACAAATTACTATAACATTATGCATGTTTATGAGGATACATAAATGACACAGTTCTTAGAAAACCCAAAGCACTTATCGCTCTTCTTCATTCTCCCATCTTTGTGTGGCTATAAGTAACCATGAACAAATTCACACTCTGCGATATACAAATATACGGTAACACTTCACAATACTGCTCCTTAGTAACTTAGTAGTAACTCATTTACTACTCAAGTACAAATCATGAACAAATATAGTAGCTACTTGAGATAATTTATTCATAATTCATTAATGATGAACAAACATGAGATCAGTATTTCACTTTTTGGCATTTTATCATTATTTGTTCCTTCAGTAGCTCGCAAGGGTTTATAAAATTAAGAGATAGAGTAACAAATATAGTAACTGCTTGAAATAAATGATCCGTCATGATTCATTAATGATGAACGAACATGAGATCAAAATTTCACTTTTTGTGTTATTTATAATGTTTTTATAGATTAATAAATACAGTAAAGTCCACTTATAACGGACTTCAAGGCACCTGGCAAAACAGTCCGTTATATCGAGAGTCCGTTATATCTAGAGTGGCTGTAAGCCCAGAACACAACTACAGGACACCGTTTACTCATTCCACACCCCAGCAGACACACTTGTGGTATAGATCATTGTACATGTAGTAATCCAACTTTACCTGACCAGTGTGACTATTAATAATCATCTTAATGTTTGTGGACTGTGTAGATTACAGAGAAGCAACCCACAGCGACATGGTGACAACAGCAAACTGCACACACGCGGAGCCACGGCAGAGACTCAAACCCAGGTCCCAGTATGAGGCAGCAGTCCAAACCACCCAGTACCACAGCGCCTCCCATAGGAATGAGCCTGCAGCAAATGGTTAATTCGCAATAATAACTAAACGGCTTTAGTAAAGATGAACCCCGAAGGGAAAACAATATTAATTTTCCTGCCTATTTAACATGGCATGTGTTCTGAATAGATGGATTAACTCGATATAAAACCAGACACAAGTTGGCTTAATGTTCTCCCACTCACTTCGATTTCTGTCCTCAGTCCAAACCAGGATTAGCCCCCCGAGCCACTCGCCTCCCCAGGGGGGAAGAATTATGATGGATAGTTTATTTCAAGCAGTTACTATATTTGTTACTATATCTGTTAATTCTATAAAATCTTTGTCAGCTACTGAAAGAACAAATAATGAAAAACGTAAAAGGTGATCTCGTGTTTATTCATTTTCCTAGCCTCACCCATGCTCATGAGCTGTGGGTAATGACCGAAAGAATGAGATTACGGATACAGGCGGCTGAAATCAGGCTTCCTACGCAGCGTGTCTGGGCTCTCGCTTAGGGATAGGGTGAGAAGTTCGGATATCCGGGAGGGTCTCAGAGTAGAACCGCTGCTTCTCCACGTCGAAAGGAGCCAGTTGAGGTGATTTGGACACCTGGTGCGGATGTCTCCTGGGCGGCTACCCGGAGAGGTTTTCCATGCGTGTCCTACACCCACAGCGACATGGAGCCCGCAGGGCAGAGCCAGGACTCGTCGGAGGGATTATATCTCTCTGCTGGCCTGGGGACGCATTGGCATCCCCCCCAAGCTGCTGGGGAGAGGGAGGTCTGGGGAGAGGGAGGTCTGGGGATCTCTCCTGAAGCTCTTACCCCCGCGACCCGAACCCCGGACAAGCGGAAGGTCATGATGCAGATGTATATTTATCATTAATAAATCGTAATGCATCTTTTATCTCAAGTAACTATATTTCTTCACGATTTGTTCTTGAGTTGTAAATGACTACTAAGGAATTACTACTAAGTTACTAAGGAGCCATATTGTAAATGGATTGGAAACATATTGTAAATATTGTAAAGTGTTACCAAATATATATTTTTTGCATTTTGGGTAAATTTATGTACCTCACACCCTTATGCACTCAGTGCTGAAATCAAACACATTTATATGCTTTTGAAAGTTTTTTTTTTGTTTGCTTTTCTGCTTATATCCTCAGAGAGAAGCATTTTTTTCGAACAAAAGATAAAATCTGATTCCTTTGTTTTTCCCCATCAATGTGTTGATGGATTTGCATTTTTGATTTTTTGAAAAGTCAGATGTAAACTGTAATCAGTTCACATCTAACCTTTAATTTCCCACTCCTATATAATTATTTGAATTATATGAATGTAATATTATTTATAAATAATCATTATGGTGTTGTTGCGTGGTTGTGATGAAGTCCTGTCATTTTTGCATGCCTTTCTTTCCTTTTGCACATTAGGTTTTTATATCTGCGACATGCAGGCAAAGGAGTAGATTGTGTATTTCTGACGTTAATGCACATGTCTACAGAATGGAATGATGCTGAGCTGCTGTGATTACGCCCAATAGCCAGAATGAAATAAAAAACTGTGTTTTAGGAATCGGGGCAAGCTTGCAGTTGTGAGGCTATGACCTCCTTTATTCCTTTTTTGTCTTTCGGAATTTGTCCTCACTCAAACTGAGAGATCTCAGACAAAAAGGCCAGTCCCATTGCTTGGTCAATCCTGCCAGTAGACAGACATCAAAGAAGGAAGATCTTGCAGTTGCCCATTCTCACTGTCCTCCTGAGAAGCCTCGCCATATAGCACTGGATCTCTCACCTCCACCTAGGTCTGTGATCTCCCCTGGGAGACAGGAGCTGGGGAGAAACACGCTGGATCTCTCACCTCCACCTAGGTCTGTGATCTCCCCTGGGAGACTGGTGCTGGGGAGCCATCTCTGCCCCGCCCCCTTCATGTCATTGTCATCCCTCTATACCCTACATCAAGTGTGCATTACGAATGTCTCGCGACTGTTTCATAGAGCTCATGCATGGAGTTTGTATGACGTGAAGGCCAGAGAAATTGCAGTACTTAATAATAATCATGGATGGATGGATAGATGGATGGATGGATGGATGATATGATGATCCTTGTAGCAACTTGAAACAACATCCCTGTTGACTGATGGCACTCAAGCATCAGACTTGAGATGCATGATTATATTATGCAAAATCTATCCAGTGATTGGTTTCTTCAGATGGAGATGGTGACAGTACGTTATATACTGTGTAAGACCATTCAGAATAGTGTAAAACTAACCTAGTGTAGCACCCCTTTGCCCTCATGGTATTCTATAGGGGTAGCTACCCTGGGTCCCTTGGTAATGGGTGTAATCTCTTA
>JABFEB020000079.1:9852154-9879398 GCA_019775895.2 Stomatorhinus ivindoensis
CATTCAAGTAAGAATTGCATTGTAGTATGACTCATTTCCTGGTGCGTACAATTTATATTAGGTCAGCATTCACGGTTCGACTTCTGAGATTCAGATCGAGTTCTAGGTCAAACTGGTCTGTTCGACTTTCAAGAAATTCGAGTTCTAGTGAGTCTGAGAACCGAGGTACCACTGTATTAAGAATCTAGAGCTTTTTACATGTCTTACTGGTCAGAAGCCAACGAAACGTTCGACCAAATAATATAAATTACTATTCAACACCATTCATAGCAAGACCCTAAAATGTTTGGAAATCGTGTGTGCTTTAAACAGAACAGGATTTCTGGTACAAAAAACCCAAACATCACTTGCATGTATTTAGCTCTAAGTGAGATAATGCTGGGATCAGACAGCAGGGTCAGCCTGAGTCACTGGAGTGATTGGGGGTTAAGGGGGCTTGCTCAAGGGCCTGGGGGATTTGAACCGATGACCTTGCAACCACAGGCAAAGTGTTCCAACCCACTGATCCACAGACCGCTCAGTGTCAGGTCTAACAAGAGAGAGCCTGCTAATTACAAGGCTGGTCCAAAGTAAGGTCTTGTCGTCGAGGCGAAATGGGTGAGACGGAGGGAGCTGAAGCTTGTGTTACATCAGCTATTGGGAAACCCCAGAGATCGAGGGGGTGCGGGACGGTACCTGTGGGTCCGGGGTCTCTGGTTGAGTGAGGCGGTGCGTCCCGGACTGTGCTGGCTACCCAGGCGAGCTGGACTGGTCATGTAGTCAGTGGGAACTGTGGGCGGCTTTACGGGCTCCAGAGTTTTATATGGCGTGTTCCGCCTGACAGGGAACACGCAGCACGTGAAGCAACACAATAAATAAATAAATAAATAAATAAATAAATAAAGATAAAGGAACAGTCTGCAGAAAAATCGCACACATACACTAAAGAGAAATGCATCGAGAATTTATGTGCTTTGCAAACTTCTATGTATGAAGCTTTCCTGACACTCGAACCCGCACACAGCTTGTCAATGTGCCGCAGTCAGCTCGAGGTTGTGTCATTCGCCTACCCGAGAGTACCCCGTCCTGCCATTGGAGGGCTGGGCGGCTTCTGTGTGGGCGGATTGGTCCTCGAGAGCGTTCCCCCACCTCTGATTGGTTGGTTGTTCCCATGCTGCAAGGCAAGAATTACAGTAAGACTGCAGAATTCTCAGTGTGGTTACCAAAAAAAAATAAATAAATAGAGAAAGAAATCCAGAATCTTCATGGACAAGAAGCGGATGCCAAATTGTGCTTGCCAGATACTGCGGTACAACGGAAACAAAAAAGGCTGACTAAATAAGAATTACACGTGAAGAAGATGACTACCTACTGGACAGCAGTATCACCTAAAAGCCAGTTTTATGTGAATTTGATGAAAATATATATTCTTTGATATTCTAACTATTCATGGGGAAAATGGAAAACAGATCATTATAGACAAAAATCGTGTTAGAAGGCAGCATGAAAATGTTCCTTTTTTTAAAAAACAAGCACATTCATGATGTCTTGTCAAAACATGAATAAATTCTGCAGCTGTACAGAACTCGCAGCTCGCTAAGCAGCCCGTGGAGGTGCGAGGCAGGGGCGGGTAAGATGCTTGCGGCGGGGCATTGCGGAGGTTATTGCAGCATACCTGTAGCTAAAGCAGTGTGGGTAATGAATTCTTACCTTGGCTTTTAGCCACTTAGCATGGGTGGGGGGGAAGGTAGCAAAAAAGGGGGGGGGGGAGAGAGAGAGAGAGAGAGAGAGAGAGAGAGAAAGCACATGTCAAATGGCTAGCCTGAGAAAGACCGTGTAACTACTGAAATACAGAACCCCCGCCCCCCGCCAACACCCCTCAGCATTTGATATAATACAAGGCTGCAGATACACAGCTGCGGATTACAGAACGACTAGACAGAAAATAGATATATGGATCCGCCAGAATGCACCTCACTCCCTCAAACGTCCTGTGGTGGGGGTGTCCCAGCACTTAGACCTGGAGATTAAGGATTTCCTACAGAGCCAAAGCTACAGGCCCAACACCATGGCTTACGTGCTGAAAGAGTCAGAAGAGATACCTTCTGCTGAGAATGTCACCCGATGGAGTAAGTAGGAACACCAAATGGTGTGTAATTCCTGCTTCTGCTTGAAACAGCCAGAATGGCGTAAATGGTCACATTATAAACGATTTACAGAATCTCTCTCTCTCAGGTTTCCTGCAGACTATATCAGACAGGAAGAAATCGGGTCATCCAAAAGGGTGCGAAGAAGTACCAGTCAGTCAGACAGTCATTTATGGAGGGAACAATATCCCAGCCAACAAAACGTGTGGAGAATGTGTGACCAGGTGCACATCAGTTCGCGATCCTTCAGCTCAGTGTCAGGGAGTTATGCGTTCACCTTTCAGGGACTGGACTTGAGACTAAACCTTACAAGGTTCCCCGTTGGTGTATCTTGGTGTTCTGCCACAGCAGGGGTGCCCAACTCCAGCTCCGGCCCCCCAGGACTGAAGTTGAGCACCCCTGTGCTACAACAATATGCAGTTGTACACAACACAAAAAAACAAGACAATATTTAAATACAACGATATTTTGAACCATATTTAGAATGTCTAAATGGCCCTTTATGTGTAAGTGTTTGTAGATCCTGTGATGGACTGGAATCCTGTCCACGGTGTCCTGTGTGGCTTGTGATTCCTGTGGAAGGATCCAGAATTATTACATATCCACACTGAATCAGTGATTAAAGAAAAATGGATCAATATGACTAATACCGGTATAGGGTATAATTGGTATACTAATATATATTAGTATTGGGAGTACAGATAAAGACCTACTGCGACAAACCAAAAATAAATAAATCCGCTAAAAAATTAGCCAGCCAATCGTGCCTGGTAGGAGTTCCAAATATATACTATGACATCATCGTGAAGTCTTTCCAAGTGAACACACACTGGCCTCAAGGCCTGGGCTTCCTGGCATCGAAGCCTGCATCATATCAAATGCAATTAATGTAATGCCTGCTTCTGTCAGCAACAAGATCCTCTTTATAGAAAGCAGCACTATGGGGGGGGCGGGGGGGGGGAAGGTTTTTGCAAAGAGCAAAAAACAAGAGAAGGGGGAATTGCAGATGAAAGAAACCGAATTAAGACTATCATTTGCATTTTTATATCTCGTAAATACGCACGAGCAAACAGACTGCGCTAAAGTCCACAAGGCGAGCGTTTAGTGGCTCCCTGTCGCATGCACCAGGGACGATCTCCTTTTCTAGGCCGGCCAAATCAGTCTAAGAACGCGTCAAGGTCAAAGCCGTCCTCATCAGGAAGGAGATCTGCCTGTAGGCACTGGGCTCACCCTCCAGAAAGCGCCGTGACACCGGAAGCTTCCCGTGCGGAACGATAGGGGGCGCTACACTCACTCCACTCCATCACAATCGCAGCAGATAAGCAGAAGGCGTCCCGAAAAACTTCCTGTCTGCGCATATGGCCCGAATGTCAACTTTGGCTGCTGTCACTGAGCTACCTCTGGTGAAGTTTCTTCTCTTGTTTACATTTATACATGATGGGGGAAAAATTCGTATTTACTCATACCCAAGGGATCTTCTGTTTAGTGTCTCCACTTAGTTTTTAGTGTCAATGACATTTCATAGTTTGTTTATTATGTTGCTTAGCAGGGCATTTTAATCCAAACCTAAAATTTTAGCGATTTATACAGCTGGGAATAGTTTTTTTTGTTTTTCTGGAGCACTGAAGAGGCCATGCTCTTCCCAGCAACCCCACCGGTGTCACAAAGCAAGCATGAACCGTGAAGTTGCCGAAGCGATGTTGAGCCCACCATCTGGAGAGCTCGAGACGTTCTCACACACAAGCGAACGCTCGGGCCGGATCCCGGTGAATTTTCTGCCAAAGAAACAGCAACAGGTTCGAGACACAGTGTCCCGTGAAGAACACAGTAATGCCTCCGTGTCACTGGTAACAAAATCAGAGAAATCCAAGAACGTGACCCGTTTATAGCATCTTCATATAAGCCATACGAGAATATGATATGATACGATGTCTTTATGAGTCAATAAAGGGTGATATGGAGCATAAAATCCTTTTGCTTTACCCATCATCTACATGGAATGAGATGCCTGGCAGTAAATCACTGCAGGATTCGATCAGTCTGACAGGATAAATTGCCTCTGTGATTTATGGATGAATGCGGAGTAGACCTTACAGAGTAGTCACCAGGCGCTGATGGTATTAGCGACAGCCATGCTCTGAGGTCTGTCCGGTGGGGGTGTCTACTTACAAAAGGGTTTCTTGGCAAATAAGGAAGCCTTCAAAAGGAAGAGCGGACTCCGGGAGAGGATGTCGGAGAGACAAGGTCAGTCCTGCTTGGCCATTAGGAGACAAACCGTGCAGCCCTTTCCTGTATCTGGTAGCGCTGTCTTCCTGCACGCGGCCGCAAGCTCTGTCAGCAGATCTCCTGGCTCTATCACAACACCTAAGCCCTGCTCATCATTTCTCCTCTTTGGTCACACAAACATTTCAACTGGAATCAGCAGATGACTGGAATGGAATAGATGACTGGAATCTCTAAACTTGACCAGAAACCCAACTAAAATGAAAAGACCATTGAGAAGTATGAAAAAGTACGGACAAGAACATATACCGCCGCTGGCCTACCTTGACCCCATGGCCCACGTCATCCAGCACAGTGTAGTCAATGGGTTTCCGGATGTATCTCACTGGCCGCTCCATGTTGGCGGGGGCGATGATTTTGTGGGTCCTCGAAGTATTCTTATTGGTGGTCAGGATGCCGATCTCGCGCCTGGCCACCTTCTCCTTGTGGATGTCCACTGTCTGTAGAGGAAGGGAGCAGCAGAGAGAAAGAATCGACCAGGCTCGCTATGAACAGTGACTGGGAGCTGGCTTTACTCAGTTATAGGCTAGTTAATGGGACCGAGCACAGACTGGGACCGACACCATGTTTAGGTAGACTGCAGGGTTAATAGACCAAGAAAAATGCATTTCAGGAAACAACGGAAGACTAGTGGGCAGTAGAATATGGGACTCCACATGATGGATGGGGGGAAAAAAAACAAACATTCAAACAGAGATCATGTTGATGGTCAAATCTATGCGAGTTAGCTGATCAGGGATCAGGTAACCATCAGTCTAATCCATACGTGTTTGTACTGCCCCGTTCGTCACGGGAGAACAGTCGGCGATATTACTGATCAATCTAATTACTTGCTGACGTTACGTTTCTGCTTTATGAAAACCGTTAAATATAAATGCGTGATGGAAATCTGAATAATTTAAGACAACAATATACAGCATACATGGGGAACAATGGAAAGGTGCTGGGGGGGTTTAATACAGCGTGGCTTGGAATGGCTTATGGAATGAAGGATATACCTGCTAAATTGTGTGTTTTCGGACGTAACTGCTAAATTATCAGATTTATGGCAATCTATGCCGATCTGTGTTACTGTGCAACAACATGATGTAGACTATATATAACTTACAATACAGGTTAAGCAACGTATATTTCGAAGCAGTGCGGTGCAATGTAACGCGAAATAACATTCAGAATATCCCACAGTTTGTATATCTTTGTATATTTGAACTGGTGGCAAAACAAAAAGCACGACTCCGGCATGCACGGAAAAACAATCAACGTGACGTGTAATGATCACTATAAGCGGATGATCGATATAACAGGATAGCAGTTTGTAGAATTTGGCCTCTGGTGGTCAGTTACAGTCACCGCCTGCTGCAAATGTTCCAGGAGCCACTCTGCTTTAAAAATGACAAAATCCTCACTCATAGCGTCACGTTCTAGCTGCTGGAGCAGAGAGGATTTTTCTCGCCTAAATATTTCTGTAAAATTCTGAAGTGGGGCAGCTGGGCACAGCTGGGGTGTGCTGGTTGTGGGCGCAGCCTGTCGCATAGTGGCTGTCACGTCATCGCTTATCTCTTGAGCGGCTGCCCCAGACTGGTTTCTGTGGCCACGCCCCCCCGCTTGTTAGAGAGCTGTGATTGGACAGTGATTACATTTCGTGGTGGCACGATTTCAGCATGTACTTCTCAAAAATGAAAATGAACGAACACAGCGGAGCAAAGATGCCGTTGCATTTTGGTGTGATGTGGCACGATTTCGTCACCTAATTGTGTGCAATGTAAGCCCTTCAACTTGTTTTTCTGGACTGCAGATAAAGAACATGCAAAGCAATGGAACAATGGTTTTGATTTTCATCGTATCATGTTCTCTTCATTACACTGTACTGTAAAACAAGTCGCGTTGATTGTTTTTCTGCGCATGGCGAAGTCATGTTTGAATGACAATGTAGCAGGAATTCTGCTCCATATTGTACACTCTATGCTTCGCACGTGTAGAGATTTCACCAGAGCCTTAAAGACTCTTATTGTTCACGAGTTGCTATCAAGTCAAAAAAAATTACGAGTTGCAAGTCGATTCAGAAGTCAACTTAAGAGTGACTCAAGTCAAGAGTCCCTATTTCTGCCACAATCACACATTATATATGTAAATCAGAGACAAAAAGACTGCTGGAAGAAACATAATTACTGGGACACACACAGAGAAGACGTGCAAATACACAAACACAGCGTGCAGGCGGAATCCAAAGCACTAACCCTGTACTGCACTGCATTAATGCATTTCTTGTTTCAATTTCTGTTGTCAGGCATACTGGGAGATAACGTCCAACAATTTCAACTCCTGAAATGGCTTCAAAGGGTTGCAAATTATAATTCAAATAACTTAACAGTTTGAGTAAATAATTAGCTGTTACACTTGATTAAGAACATGTTTTTTGTTTATATGAGATGCAACCAAGGGAAAAAAATTGAGACCGTTCATACTTGGAGGAATTCTTAGCGAACTATATGGAAATCTGATTAAATACATGTTAAACCTCCATCAAGCTAATGCCTTCTGAGTGAAAGATGCTAAATATAACATTTTTCAAATCCCTTTGTCCCAGGAGCAGCTTATTTTATCGCCGTGTCAGAACAGCACCGGGTGCACGCTACGGTGGCCTGTCCAATGAGCAGATCAACATGCCAGGCCAGTTAATTCCAATGTGTCGCTTCTGAAATCACACACCGTCGCTGCCTTAATATCCACAGGGTTAGAAATAGCTCACGCTTCATGGCATTATTTATAGGCGAATGGTCACACCTGGTCGGAAGAGCGACGGAACCAGCATGGGCGGGATTTCTGCGGTTTCCGGTGCATGAAGACGGACCAGGCCTCAAGCCAATGACCCTGGTTTGCAGATCGCTATGGCTGTATGGAGGTCGGTGCATCCTCCCCAGAGCACACGCACACACACACACACACACACACACACACACACACACACACACACACAATCCACACACAAAGCGTCTTCCCACTCCTGCCATAGTCTACAGCAAATCGCATGTCACACAACAAGCAGGTCACAGGCACACAACAAGGCCAGGTATTTTTCTTCCTTCTCAGGTCAAGCTTTGAAAGAGCTGGTAACACACACTTTGTTGGAATACCCTTCCATCGCAGCGAGACAACACGTGATATCAAACTACAGTGTGGGAAGAATTTTCTGGAAGCAAACACCAGCATGACACCTGTTGCCAACCACAATGGAGTCCTGCAGGTTCTCAATATAGCAGGTCTGCCAAATTCAGAACAAAAGCCTTCTGTGTATATGTGTTAAGCGCTCAGCATGACGAAACAGTCCCAGCACGAGGCCCTTTAAACGCCATCGGCGTGATTCGGTTATGAGATGGCGCATCTCTAAGAGTAGTTCTTTTTTTGATGCTGCACAGGGCAACTAAACCAATAAACACCAAGTATTATGCCAGAAACCACAAACTGCTAAAACAGAAGCACAAAGATCCAGTGACGGCCACAGATTGCAATAAGCACGGGGTGTCCCAACGACCCCAGTGCCTATTCGCCAGTGCAGTACAACACGCCCTATAATTTCACTGCAAAATAAATAAAGACAACATTCTTCCTTGGCCATATCAAATTATATAGCATAACTCTCCAACCTTCACACTGGCTGCCCACCATATGGGTGCATGTGACCTTACAATAAAGCTTCACTGAGATATTTTGCCCCAAGGACATACAGTGTGAAACAAGGCTCAGTGCAGCACAAAGATACAACCGCCGGTGATCTCGGCAGTTTGCGCTGTACATTAGTCACAGGGACAGGAGCTGGAAGCAGATACTGTCTGAGTCACACACACCTCTGACTGCTTGAAGCTCACCAATGGCCAGAAAGAGGCCAAATCACCGTCACACTCTGATTCCCTCACTGCATTAATGAATATCAGCCATACTGGCAAATTACACACAGTGAATTACAATTACCTCACTGTAAACTTTGTACTAAACTGTATGCTGTACACACACACACACACACACACACACTGTATTGATGTCTTCATATTGTATATTTCTATTGGTTTTAATTGAGTACTATAGGGAGGAGGTACACATAAAGTAATCCAGTTCAATTCAATTCATAATAAATATAAATGTGTTTCAATGAAACATGGCTGTCTCAGATTTAGCCTGTACCGACTCTGTCCCATTTACACTAGGCAGAGGCCAGGGAAGAGCAAGGGGGGGGGGAGATAGAATTGGTTAAAAAGAACCCATGAAACTGAAAGTTTATTGGTTCAAGAGCTCAGAGCACTAGCGGTGAACAGATTCAGTGAAAATATACAGTTAGGAAAGAGAAAATACAGTAATAGGCACTGAGACAGTGAGAACGGGATTTGAACTTTTTACAAAAATGTTCTGGCACACATACATCACCTTGCTGTTACAAAAAGAGGTCAGATCACCAGCTCTGGAACTTACCTGACTGCAAAGTAAAATGCTTGCGAAACACCGTGAAGTGGTCCCATGTTCACTAACACTTGGGAAGGATCAGGATCCTGCCACTTGAAAAGATGAAATCCTATAGGGAACGCAGCAAACTGTGGCAGGACCCGAGATATGCATATTCAACGAGACAGCCGTGAGAACTCCCAGGGGACACCAGACTGAGCGCCAAGGATTGTGAGAGTGCGCGTGTGCGTGCGTGCGTGCGTGCGTGCGTGTTTGCACAAAAGACTGAGCGTGGCAGAAAATGAATCCTCGAGAGAGGTGAACGACATTGAGAGCCGTGCAGTCACCCAGATAAACACTCGGCCTACATTACAGAAAGTACTTCGACAATCACGTGCGTGTTAAGGAGGGAGAGGACCGTGGGGAGAGAAAAAAAAAAGTGAAAGAGATTAACACACAAGCCAGGGACAGGATGGCCAGAGCCCACAGAAGTCCGGAAATGTAAAGATCTCTGTACACCGCAGAGTCTCGTTGATCGGGATATTGGTTAGAGTTGGGAAAGATATTTACGGATTCCCCAAAGGACCAATAGAAGCAGTCACAAAGTGTGGAACACCTCCGAATGCATCAATCAGTGGGGGGCAACGGCAAACTACTGAAATATTCTTATTACCAGCCCCTAATAGGCATCTCTAGAGGTGTTTTATTGGCCTGATAAGACAGTTGGGTGTTTTGGGTAGCGGAGGAAAGTAAAGTGGGAGCGGGAAGGGGATGATTCTGTGCATCCAGGACCCTGACGGCGGGTGAACAAAGCTCTCGCTGTTCGGTGCTCTTTTGCAGCCAGTTCATGTAGTGCGGCACATACCAGCAGTTCATTTAACAGTCGAGTCTCTGCCGGGTGAAAGAGCGGCAGGCGCCTTCCGAGGTACAGAGGTGCCACTAAGGTAAAAAACATGCAGAAATTGTGACTGACGACATAGCAATGACACATCTGGATCGCAGGCCAAAAAACGAAAGTGTAAAATCTCATGTGGGTTGTGGGAATCTCTAGGGCAGAGTTTCCCAATCCGGTCCTCGGGGGGGCTACAGACGGTCCACGTTTTTGCTCCCTCCCAGCTCCAAAAACATGAACTGTCTGTGGGTCCCCCGCGGATGGGATTGGGAAACACTTCGGACACCAGTCACAGTTCAGACATCGTGCAGAGCACACTAAACGCGCCTTTAACCCCCTTTATGCTGGAATGGTCGCAGATTCACCATGGGGCGGCGTAAAAATTGCATTCTAAATAAGTGGAGGTCCGGGAATTCCTAAGAGTTTCCCAAGGAATGTAAAAGAAGGCACATGCAGTACTATAAAATTTCAATCCTTATAACTCAAGGCAAAAAAACTAAAAGCCACTTGAGACCTGTGAGATATTAAATAAAACACCATAACTAAACGAGTCACTTGCAGCCCATGTCCTGCAGCATTTTCCAAAATGTTTTGGTTTTCCGCAGCGAGGAATACGGACGACTGCCTGCATCACTCCCCAGCAGACTGGCTGTCAGCTGTAACCTCCCGTTCCCCCCCCAGCTGGCTTTAGCACAGGTTGCCATGGATACACGATCTACACATACATAGGCCCAGGAACTGAGGACCAGAAAGGCTTTGTGTGTGCTCAAGAGCTCTGGATCTCATCACATAAAGAAGAACACCTAGCAATAACAGAGCGGCTGAACAGACAGGGATGTTTAAAAACATATTTAACCATTAAGCAGCTCTACAATTGCTCAATGAATAATTGACGACAGCACAACATTAATAATTGAATATATCCTTCCTTCCATTTTCGCGCTCCAACAAAAGACCTCAGCATTTCTATTCCAGAATGCCGTTTTCAATTTGAAAGTGAGCCAGATTCGGGGCAAAGTCCTCAACCCCCCTTGGAACCATTCTGAAAGTTCTGTCCAACCCATGTCGCCACTCTCTCTCACAGCCTCTCACGGGCTCTTCAACTCCATATGACCTTTGGGCCACTCAAATAGCAACCATTCAAATTAAATTATAGTTGTGCATGCTAAGGCGTATTCTTGACCGGGACAGGTAGCAAATCGTCCACAAAATGAATGTGGTTCATAAATTAAGAAGCAGGTGTACGCAAAATCGTGTGAGAAGAATTTAGACAAACACTATAAACTAAATTAAATGAGTGTCTGCAATGCAGTTTTGAGAATGCAGCAACGTGTAGCTCAGAGGCTTAGATTTGCGTACGTGCCTTGAAGGTTGTGGGTTCAAATCCCACGGCTGGCAAAGTAATAAAGGCCCTAAACTCCAGCTGAGCTGAGGTTGCTGTTTGCTATGCGTTTGTCGTTTTGCACAGAAGTGTCTGTTCGTTGTGTAAAATAAAAAGACAAAATGTCTGACAGAAATGGCATTTGGTCCTTCAGGGTTAGCAGATTTTATCAGACAGGTTTTGTTGTCCTGCATACGGCTGCAGCACAAAGGCTACATCAAAAGGCGTTCAGCTAATTCTTGTGTCACTGTATATTTCCGAAGGAACGCCGGCTTGATTGGAAAAAGTACCATAAAGAAGCTCTGTTTATTTTTAAAATTTGCTTGGAACAATAAGGACGAGGCAAAGCTAAAAGGAGTCTGAGCACAGGGCTGCAGCACTGACCTGGGAGATGTGGTTGATGGAGGACTCCATCCTGCGCAGCTGCGACGCCTGGATGTCGAGCAGCTGCAACACGTTGTTGGCAAGGGCATTGATCTGGTAGGCGACGCTGGCCAGGGATTGTGTGGTGTAAGCTTTAGTCTCCTCCAGAGCCTTCCTCTTATCCTGAGCCTAGAAGCAGGGGAACCCACAGTGAACAGTGGCCTGTACTACGAAGCGGTTACTGGCTTATCGGGGTAACTTGTCGGATTTAAGGTACCTCAGTTTAAATGGACTTCATAATCCTTCACTTACATTTTGCCCAGACTACCTTAAATCCGACAACATTAAAAGATCACAGAAACTCACAGAGGACACATAAGCCAAAAACAAGACTGAGAATGATTTTGATCATATAAAATATAAATATTAGTAATAAATAATATTTGAGTGTAAGTGCATACCATATCTTTAATATTAAAAACTGTTAGCTGTATTTGTGAACGTGGAATCTTGATTTCTCACCATAACTTTTTAACTTTTCAGTGCCGTTAATTTAGCATTTTTAATAATGAGTCCAAAACATGGTGCTCCTAGTGTATACAGTAGTAACTATCAACACTGAAGGCAAATAAAAGTATAATTTCTGAGCACAATGTATGTAGCTACTTAAGTTTAAACACAGTAAAATGTATACAAACCAGGTGTCTTCAGACATGAATTCTTCCTAAAACATAGTTAATTAATACTCAAAAGTTCTATCTGTGATCAACTGCATATTTTGTACCGGAGACTTGTATATTTTTGACTAGAACTGGTTAATTACTCTACAAAGAGCAAATTTGGGGAGGCATAAAAAGACAATTTACCCACAGGGATCAATAAAAGTATAAATTAATTACATTTATCAATGTATACAGTGACATTTTATGACTGATTTCTTTATTATATTTAATTTGGCAACATATTGTACAAATTTGTATTTAAATTAATATCTGTCGATTCCTGAAGTTGTTACAGAATAAAATAAAAGAGCAGACTTGTGTAAATATGGCTGGCTGTGGAGTTTTGCTGTGGTACAGTGACATCGTATTTGTTTGAGCAACATGACAATTAAATCCTCTTATTCTTAGAATACTAAATGTAGATGGTATGCCATGTTAACCGAAATGTATTTAGACAAATGTCTTATTTAATTCTTAGCAGATGATAAAAGGGAAAAAAATATTGGATTGGTATTGGCACTCTAAATTTTAATATCAGTATCGGTCTGATGTGTGTGAGACAACAGCATGACCTACAGAACTATGGCTGTCAATCCCTCCATAAACTGTATAAAAACATAAATAGTTTTTCTTCTGTATTATAAGGTATTATGAGGCTCCCAAACTTTAGAGTTGCCCAGCACTAATCCCAGTCGCCCAGCACTAAATGTTACAGTTGGTTTGCTGTGGAACCAGAACCAGACTGGATATGCTTGTAATCTGATTTCAGATCTCGGTAAACAACCAACGTCATTTCAAATAGCAAAACAATTTGACGTCATATCTAGATCAAAATATGGGAAAAGAGGAGGCGAAATATTGCAAGAAAGCTACCCAGCTCACTTTTCCAAGCCTCTGACTTTGCATAAAATTGATACCAAGAAATCTAAACACTTAAAAGCACTGAAAAGGGTGAAAATATATCAGGCTCATACTTGGACCTCGGGTATAAGGCTGGCAAGCAGAAGGATAGATTTATAGGGGCCAGACTTCCTTGTAATGAGATCCAGAGAATGCAGCCTACATCAAGATCAAAACTCAGTGATACAATTTCTGAACAGTCAACATACAGGACATACGTGACGGCTGTAAAATTCCTCTTTGGGGTACAGCTGCTACTGAGGTTCTTGCACGGATTTACCAGCATCCCGGCGGCCAAATTCATGGCAGTCGATAGAAGTACGCAGAATGGCACAGCCGGAGCCCAGAGTGAAACAGAACCCAACAGAGAGGCAGCACAGTTCAACACAGAGGGAACACTAGTGCTCGGCCATTCCGGAACCTTCAGGGTACTTCTGAGATCTCACACATGTTCAGAATCTGCTCCATATATATAAAAAGATGCATTTCCAGTCACATATATTCCAATTTTCTCCCTCGTGCATAATCGTTCCATTGACTTATAAAGCTTTTGTTGCAACTCAATGCATATGTGCTTGCGATGCAAAGAATGGGAGATTAGTACGAAATTTAACAGACTATTAGCTCACACTCAGTCTGATGTTCCGTTTGAAGGTGCTGTTATGCAGGCAAATAGGGTAAAACAAAAGGAACTCTGTTTCCACTGATACATCACAACACTGCTTTGAACAAAGGGTGCCCATTTAGAAATGCAACGCTGCGTGATGGAAGCTGTGGCAAGAGCGCAGAGCCAGTTTCATCCTACCGCTCATGAGCTATCAGTCAAGGAATCGAGCTTTTAAATTGGTTGTGTTTTTTTTACAGAGGGACCAGAGGGAAAAGAGAGTATGAAACGTCATCTAACTACAAAACACGTAAAACATTTTAAGTATATGTCAGATTGGTTTAACATTGTTTTTTAATGCCAATTACAAAAGAGAAGGCTGAGAATTTCATATCTTATCAGACTGCAGCCATCCAGGAGAAGGGCTGTATACCCCCTGATCACAGGGCTGCGAGAAGGATTCCACTGTTTGATTCCACTGTGTATGAATAGAAGCTGTCGTCAGGTACAGAACAGCCATTTCAGAGGTGGCCATTCTGTCTTCTTGACCATTCATGTCCAGAATCTGATCACATGAACATCTCATATGCCACAAACGCAAGATAACTGGCGTTTCGGCTGCATGGCGGTCGGCAAGCACCTAAAGCGCGACACCTCCATCATGATCCAAGGTGTCCCCCACAAAAAAAATGCACACATGGAAAGCACCTAAACGGAGCTCCGGCACTTGAGTCACGGTATCGGGGACTCTCCACAAAGGATGTAGCCGGTTTGGTAGAGCTTTTAAAGTGGTTAAACCAAATGAGTGCTTTTAAGCGCACTACCATGTTATTCGCAATGTCATTAGCCAGTCGAGAATCACGTTAGATTTTGTATTTATGCGATTATTGTGATGCAAGCTCTGAGCAGCAGACAGCATCCAGTTGGCAAATGAAGGCGCTAGGACCGCTAACAGGCATGAATGGCCATTTCACAAAATACTTAGCTTTAACGCCAGGCCAAGTAGCTAACCTTTACATAACGGCACATAGCCTACTCAGGGCATCTTGGGGGCTCTGTGCGGTTCAGAGTATTAGAAAGTCACTGGTTTGAATCCCAGGGAGCCCCTTGAGCCCCAAGTACCCCCAGGGTGCTGGATGCTAGCTAACCCCGCACTGTGACCCCCCCCCCCATCCTTGCTCTCACCTCTAACTGTGCGTCTGTCTGTTTCATTTTAGTGTCATTTACTATTTGCTAGTGTATCTTCATATCGTGTCTTTAATATTAAAAGTTAATTTGGGTTAGAAAAAAAAAACAGCAGTATCTCGACATCTTAGCTTGTGTACACCATACAGCTTTACCATGGCAACCCGCCTCACTCACATGTTAACCGTCTGATCATGGGATCTCGCATTTTTTACAGCAACTCGCAAACTTTTCAATACCATTAATGTAACGGTTTTAATAACGGACCCAAATATTACTGGTGAATTTTCACACCGGCGAGGATCTTCCGCCCCACATCCTCACAAAAAGTGTGAAGTGCGACGCTATACAGTATATCCACTGTCTCCTGCCACGGTGCTGACACAGCACACTTATTTCCTGACAAATTCAAATGCTCTGCATTTCACAGTCAGGCATTAATGCTAATTAAGCATTCACCACTAAATCCCTCGCCATGCCAACTTCCCTTTAGAATACTTATATCCGAAGCTTAAGGTGTTTGTAGCTATAACGATGCTAAACGATACGCATGCTAGGCCAAATGATAACAGACAACGGCCTCTGCCTTTCCTACGAAGCTTAATAGCGTTTGATTAATTTTGGATCACCAAAATGGAGTTTGACCTGGATTCTCTAATTACAGCCAAGCCATTCGTGTGCATATATATTTAAGCTTATATTCATGTGCCACAACGTGCAACATTCAGCTCATTTTCACTGTCAATGTAATCATCATCATTTTCATATCATTTCATACAGCAGGTGGGTGCAGATGATAGCTTGCTCTGGGGGATCTCAAACTGTCCCCAAACCAGCTATATAGAGATTTTATTTCAGTATGTAGATACCAATTTGTCTAACATTCCAAATCCAAGTGTTTTAATAAGAAGGTCTTCTGCCATATGTTGCTATAATAGCCTTTGCTCTTCCGGGAAGGCGTTCCATTAGCTGTTCGGAACATTACTGGCAGGATTTGCCCCTGTTCCAATTGGGAGCTGCTGTTGGGTGATCAGCTGCCATTCTGAGAGGTTGTGTGGCTTCCACTTCACAACTAAATTTCCTTCCAGATGTTTCCACTTCATCATCAATTGACCGAAGCATTCAGCTGTGCAGAAATTTTGCATGATGACTAGTTAGAAAGATGGCGCTCTACAATGGTGCTGGGTGAAATTAGCAAAAATTTGCATCACATTTTTTGTTTTTGCGAGTTTCTCGCTCTTTCATGGTATATCTCGGTTCTCTTACTGCTAGCAAGCATTTACGTCAATAAAATACGTTTAAGATTGTTTCAATAAAAAGGTTTGTTTTTATTGATTAGATTATGCAAAATCATTTACGTTTCACTTAATAGTATAACTGACGTTTCATAACATTATTAATGTTTATTTCTCTCAATAGTGACACGCTATATTGATTATAAATGTATATTTGGCTCCATATGGACAAGTTTTATTAATTACTATCATATCTATAGCTTAGCAACAACATGGAGAATTATTGTGTTATACGGTTATAACTGTTAGTAAGAATGGAATGCACAGATAGCAGGGGTCCCCTCTCAATCCCTCTGCACGGCGATTCATAGCGCTTCTAACAGTGTAGAATATTTTATAATTTGCAGCTGTTTCAGCTATGCTACGCTACGGCGGCATATGAAAAATTCATACCATACGGGAAATTAAAACTGGTGCAGCGGATCAATCAGTGTAACGCTAAGCACTAGTGCCAAGTAAAAAGTCACCAACCTCTTCTGCATGACCACTACAGCTGAGTGCTTAATTAGGCCTACTCACCTATGTCAACAATAGGTATGGCTTAATTAACCAATTCCTATAATTGATTCATACATCAACATACTTTTAGTTATATATAGTGTGTAGAGATATAGTGCCTGCAGCATGTCCAGTGTCTCCACCTAGTAGAATGTGGTCAGAACAGCTCCCGTCAAAGATAGCCCGGTTGCATGCTCAATCTCGGGATTGCTCAACCTGTCACAGACAGTGAGCCCAGCACCCCCTGCAGAGAATATTCACTATCTGCTCATACTCATATCCTTGTTCTTTAGTCATTACCCACAGTTCACGACTATGAACATAGAATGAAATGAAGACAGACCAATAATCCATGTGTGTCGAGTTAGCTCCCAATTCTCCACCACAAGCCTGTGGCCACCAAACTGATATGCCTGTCGATCTCACATTCCCTTTTCCTGTCATGTAAACAAGATCCCAAGGCGTCCTACCTCCTTCACTAATGGCAGACTCCCCTCTCTCATCCGAAAGGAGAAATTTGCTCTATTTTAAGTGATAACAATTGCCTCATATTTGCCTGTGCGGATTCTCTTCCAGGTTGCTTCACTAGTCTCTAAATACATATTTTTTTGCTGAGGTGTTGGTAGAGTTGATGATTCTGTGGTATCAAGGGCATCGGCACACTGGCTCTAGCTGTTGGCACTAAAATTTGCAGCCAATTTGCCAAGCAGAGGCATCTAAAGGCATTATGTCAATTTTGGACTATTGCGGACGCTTAATATAGACATTCATCTTGGCGTACATAAACTTTTGACCCACTGACAATATGATATTGTAAATAAAAGCTGAAAAATATCTGTGTTATTATTTTGACATAGCCTGATTGACTTCACACAGGAAACATGGAAACGCGACGTGGAAAGTTGTGAAACACTGAGGTTGAAAGACTTTAGCCTAGTTGTAAACTTTTGATTTCTCCTGTAGGTCATAGCTGGATTGCAGTCAAAGCAGAGATGTCACTTCTTACCCCCCGTACTGGATATCCATCCAGCCAAGCCAGCACACGAAGTTGCCTTACTGGCGGATAACACTCACTCTAAACAATTTCAACTCCGCGCCAAGTTCATGGACACGACTCTTTCAGTGTTCACACGGGAACTGAAGGGCAAGCGGCAGCAGTCCGGGAATCCCTTACTCCCTTGGTATTTCCCGCAGCATGTACCTTGGCACACCTTCTACCAAGTCCAGAAGGCAAACGTAAACTATGCTAGTATATTCCCACAAAACTGTACATCTGCAAGAGAGGGAAAAGCTAGTCTACTGCTCCACTGGCAAGACAGAATCCACATTGTTTCTCCTGAGTCCTAGGTTTGATTATTGTGTTGAGTCCCCTTCTCCAGTATCCTTTCCTTTCCAAGGAAAGCTGAGAAGAGCAATGCTCTTGGAACAAACCTTCTGGTGTCATGATTTCAGAATTCAGCTTAGCACCACTGTCTGCAAGTCCAAAAGGTATTTTACCTGCCTTTCATACATCCCTGAAGCACGTCAACCGCATCACTCCAACGTCATTCAGAGCTCGGAATGTCAAAATATATCAGATCCACGGTGTGAAGATGAGAATAGCAGAAGCCGAAAGGAGCACATGTGGAAATCAGATACCTGGACCTACAGCTTGGACCTCAGGTCTGTTACCATCTGCTTGATGCTGATAGCTGTCGAACTGGCATTTGACTGTAATACGTTGAATATACCGCAGAAATGTATCTACAGTCATCAAGCTACGGCATAGCGAATGCAGCTACGCAGCTGCCTATGACCTACGTTCTACGCAGAAGCATAAATCACCCTTAAGTGGGCACAATGTGAAAACCTCATTCCTATCTACTTAGCCAGGAGTGCTTCGATAGCACCTTCACACTTCCTGTCCTTTCTACACTCGTGCAGTCTTCCTTTCTTGAGAACGCTGAACTCATCCGACCTGTCTCCGAAATAAGGCTGGTAATGACACTCTAATGAAGTTCCGCAGAAAGACTGTAGGCGCATACCACGTGCATACAGGCACTTGCAAGTTGAGATGGACTGCAGAATTTAAGGATGTCGATGATCTACTCTGATATGCCTTTTCTTAGGGACAGATATATAGAAACCAGACAGAGGATCACAGGAAGGAACAGACTGTGACATTCCATGGAACAAGGTTTCTTATCTTAAAGGCGGAAGTGTGCAAGAAATAGTAGAGACTTTGACTAAGCTTAAAAGTGTAACTGTGGAGTATGCAATGTACCAGTGATATTAATTTCATTATTTTAATGGGTCCATTTTTCGTGGACATTTCAGATCTGTCGTTTGAAAATAAGTGCCCAGTCACTACTTACTCTGATAATATAATAAAGACCTCCATTTGCTGGTTACACGGTGAAGATATTTTGAACCTTTACACTAAAATTGGGATTATGATCAGAACAAAAGCAAGCAGAAAGAATTTCATCAAGACAGAGGTCGGCCACGCCAGCAAACAGGCCTTAGTCACCAAGACAAGACAGGAACTTAATGAGACAGAGGAAATCAATGACGATGTCTGCAAAATCACGTCTCACGGCAAGATGTCCCAGGCTACAGCAGAAATGACTCCCAAGACCAAATTCATGACAAAAAATGTACGTTTTGAACAAAGCAGGCCAAATCTAAGGAGCCCAAATTTTCAAAATGGCTTAGATAAAACCTCTGGAAATTGGACACATGAATGAAGACAAAAATGCAGTCATTATACATTCAGAATATTCATTCATTTGGAAGAGGTGTACCAAAAGACATTTGACACTTTTCTGGAAAGAGTGCACATCAAAACACTGGCTTTGCAGGAATGGCTTGGAGGGCCACGACAGAACAACACGTGCTGGGTTTCCTCAGTCTGAGAGATCATTAATCCTTCTGAGTGCTGCAATTTCACACATCCTCTAGGACAACCCCACGCTCATCAACACCGCTACGAAATCTATCATCTTTTAAAATATCTGTTATGATACCACTGACAACAGGGTTGGGTGAAGGGATGCAGACACGAAGCAGCCAATGTCTGAAGATAAAGCGTGCTTGCAGGGGAAATCAGAGAGAAACTGCACATTTGCTATTCCATCCCTATTAAGGAGAAGCTGAAACCCAGTAACAGAATTTGTAACATTGATTTACAAAACAGTACCAAAATAACCAGTAATACGATTTTACACTACATAAAGTTCTCAATGACACAATAAAAACAGATGGTTTATCAATTAACTGAATTAACTCAAACAACCCCGAATATTTAAAGAAAAATAAATGACGATGTAAACATCGAGCAGCAGTAAATGTTATTTATAATAATGGAGCGGTATTAAATATTTGTCTAACAGCAGATCTTTCTCATACACCAAGTGACAACAACAATAATAATAATAATAATAATAATAATATAAGCTTCAGGCACCAAAAATGTCTGAATGGTATCTAAATCACCTAAATAAGAAGAAGATTTAAAATACGATATAATTACATCCAACTTGTCTCATGCTTAAAACATACTACATACAATCTACCTTGGCACCCAACAGAAAGCAGTGTTCATTTAGCTGACAGGCATTAATAATTTAAACGACAGTGCTCAATCAATTCAATTTAATACGGTTGATTATTTTGCATGTCAACACTTTCTCCCCTGATAAGCGATTACCTAGTGGATAAAATCTGCTATATTTTGTATAACACAGTTTCCACAGATAGCAAGGGATAATAATAATAATAATAATAATAATAGAGAAGAATAAGTAAATCCTCCATATCTAACTATACTCATAATAAACGGTCTCTGTGAATGAATGAAAACATAAAAACGGCCATGTCGATGAAATCAGAACATCCCGGGGTCAGTAATTGTTATTTTTCAGTGCATATAAGCATCTCTATCACCAGAAACCACGTAGTCTCTGCTGATAATGCTTTCAGCCGCGTTATTTAAGCAACGCTCCATATTTCCTGCCTGCTGTTTTCTACAGATCCATGACCAAAAAAAAAAATCACCAACAAAGGCTCTGATATTTACGCCGTTGCTTTCTTACCTGGACATAATTATTTTCACAGTAATCGGCTACCCTGGTTAGGTTCTGGTAGCTCTCTAGCAATGCTCTTTTACCGGCTGGGATTTCTTCCTCTAACAGCATTTGCAGCTCTGCCATCTTACATCTCTCCGCATTTCTCCTTTTCCTCCCCCTTCCCTTTGACTGAGAGCACAGGCTCTGTCCCGAAAGCGGAGATTCCTCGCCTGGTATTGCAGGAACCCCGGCCTCGCTTTCGCTGCACTCGCGGCTCTCCGCTAGGCGTCGACGGTTTCACCAGCTCGCGTAAGCGCACTCGCCTACGATTGGCCAGGCAGAGCGTGAGAACCACGCGGACATGTAATAAGCGAGTGAGCGTCTACCGCGAAGAGAAACACAACGAGTATAGAGGAAGCGAATGGCATGCTGGGACAAACAGTTTTGCGAAGTAAATACGGAGTATTTCCATACAACAATTCCCTTAAATAAATGTCATATGAGAGAAATGTATTATAATTAAACATTTTTACATATGAAAACCTTCTTGCGGTGCTAAAATGTAATATCAAGTAGTTTTTGTGCCTTAACGGAACCCCTAACCCGAAACA
Organism: Stomatorhinus ivindoensis; assembly: GCA_019775895.2. Classification (NCBI taxonomy): domain Eukaryota; kingdom Metazoa; phylum Chordata; class Actinopteri; order Osteoglossiformes; family Mormyridae; genus Stomatorhinus; species Stomatorhinus ivindoensis. Next base: position 9,873,495 of record JABFEB020000079.1, read on the forward strand.
GCAATATTTACTACAACACCCATACTCCTTTGCGCTCGGCGCTGCACTATTGTATTTGTAGGAAGTCATGTCATGAAGTGTTTGGCGCTACGAAAACTACAATTCCCTCAGACACATATAAAAGCCCGAATCTTGGATTGCAATGTCTTAAATGGTTCGTTTTATTACAGCACATTATAAATTTTGAGATGTGAATGTTTGTAGGACTTTTTTCATATGCTTGTGTTTTTACTTTGCACTTTCAGTCTGACAGGAGTTTCTCGTTCAGTATTGTTTACTATTTTTAGGATCCATCCATATGTCTATGGTTCAGTTTAATGTACGATAATACTCTACTATTTTATGGCATGTTTCAACTTCATAGAAAATTTTTGTGTCATTTTTAAATGCATTTCGTTTTGAACAGTATCAGTAATGTACATTTAATTGCCCATAACACGTTGTTATTCTGATATGTATTCTAGAAGAGGCTAGAAGGAGTTTCTGTCGATATTATCCAGGATGGAGGATGGAAAATCAGTCCATGAGGTTTGAAACTGCGGTAAAAGTAATTCAGAATTTACCTACTGATGGTAATGAGGTTAATGTAACTTCAGCTGATGTACATTTTGCCCATGAATCGAAAATAGCTGGCTACATAATTAGATTTAAAGGTGCAGTGTCCACCTTTTAATTCATGCAGTCACTGTTTGGTTGGCCTTATGCCATTAGATGTTGTTAAAATATGATGTGTAAATTATATTTTATAATATTGATTTAGGATGTTCAATTGCTTTCGAAATTAGATTAATATGCATAATACTCTTGGCCAGGACTCCCTGGAAGAAGAGTTATTGTAACTCAATGGGACCTTCCTGGTTAAATAAAGGTTAAATAAAATTGTAAATTAAATAAAGTTGTTTTTTTAAGGCAGCATGTGCATGTTCTCGCATGAGTCCTGCATGTACTCGCATGAGTCCTGCATGTACTCGCATGAGTCCTGCATGTACTCACATGAGTCCTGTAACCATGTGTTGTGGCATGCTTTACAGAGGAAAACTGATACTTTATCGATCCCTATAGGGAAATCCTCTGTACACTTCCTCTAACTTGCTCTCTGTAGGTGAGAGAAATCTGGCCGGAAAAAGCAGCTGGGTGTTAAGGGCCTTTCTCAAGCACCTGCAGACATGCGGTGGCTGGGCTAAAACCAGTGATCGCAGGCATAGAGGCTCCGCCCACTTAGCCACATGTTGGACCTATTTCCTGCCTGATTCTGCAGTGAACTTTGGCATTATTAGCAGAAGACAAAAACAAAACTCTTCACCTTTATAAAGATTGTGCTGTCCAGACCTAAACCTGATAATGTTCCAATCGAGGCACGATCTTAAAAATGATGAACAGAGAATATATAAAAATTATGAGAAAAAATATGGTATGATAAGGGAGACATAGCTAGCTGCAATGTAACATTGAAGTTCTCTGTATTGCCTATTATTCATTTCCTTTCATGTGTATGTGTCATTGTTTAGTTTTCATTCGCTCTGATAGTTGACGTGGCAGACATACATGTGTTCGTTACTCCATGCGACATGGATTTTATGGAAAATAAATATCCCGTGTTCAGGCTTTGGGAGCGTGGCTGCGACGTCACCACAGGTGCACGTGGAGAGCAGAGAGAAATTAAAGTCAGATAGAGAGGAGGAGGCCGCCAATGAAGGACAGAAAAGGTGGAGGAAGAGTGGAAAGAATTCACTGGAGAAAGGCACTACTGCTCCACTGTCCCCTTCTGTTGTAATTGCTGAAAAGAGGGACGGTTGTTATGAATGGGAGGGAAACTGTTTTTGGTTGTTTACATCCACTGGCAGATCTGGGTTATCGTATTCCTCATTATCAATCGGACAGGGCACTGATTCAGCCATCTGCCACGCTTTTGCTAGAGTCCCGTTACTTTCGTCGTCAAGTTCAGCTTGCTTGTCGTCCGTCTTCTTTTTTTTTTTTTTGTCAGGAGGCCATTTACGTGACGAAAGTGCTAAACCTCGGAGCCTTTTCCTCAGCGATGCCGCGACTGCGGCGTCTCCTCTGTGACCAACAGCGGTACGTCTGTAGGAGAATTAGTCCAGATCGCTCAGCAGTCGGCGAAGGAGCTGCATGACATCAGCAGCCGTCGCCTTGGTAAAACAATGGTTTCCATCAACTATAGCCCCTAGACACTGCCTCATTTGTTATGAGCAGGGTGTGGTACAGTTTTGTAATAATACTACTGTGACTTCCCTGTGATGTCAGGAAGTTGCTCAATGAGTGAATATTGTTTTCAGATACAGTAGAAAATGTTGTGTTTCTATGTACTCATCAGTTTCAGGAGATACGTGTATTCCTTCTGTGACATTTCGCAGTCTTTTTATCTGACGTGATTCTATCAGTGCAGACTGAACTTGTTGATTCTGATTCTGAATCCACATTTTTGCTGCTATAGTTCATTGATTTATTGACAGCTTTGGGCCTTAAGTTCTCTCTAACTCATCAGACAAAGAAGGCCTCTGCTGGCTATGATGGGAGGGAAAGAAAGAATAAACACTCAATGGGCTCTCCTCTTTATCAGCTATTACCACAAAGGGGAGCACCTGGCTGACGAGTCGGATGACGAGGTGTCATGTGACTCCGTGTTTGACATCTCAACTCACTCCTTGCACACAATTGCACAATTTTTATATTTGCCTATCTGTCTACTCATTCAGAGACTCAGACATATGAACGAAGAGGACCGTAACTCCAAATTGTGTTCATTGGGCTCCCGTTTCCTGTCCGCAACATCCAATTTTTTTCCGCGCACTAATTCCACCTAGTACGACCTCTGGCCACTACTCCCGCCGTGCAGCAGCGTAGCGTGCGTACTCCCAGCATCCTAGTTCTTAGTACTTGCGTATACCCTTAAGATGATGTGGAATAACGACCTGCTGGTCTGAGCTCACATTGCACTTAACAATCCTGGCACGCTTTTGTCATCACGAAGCATCTTCTTGTGTTGAATAAAACTTAGGAAGGAAAGCGCTATTGCACTACAGAATGGAATTCATTATTATTGCACTGATTTTGTGGCTTTTTTGGGTTCGTTTTGGACACGATGACACACACAAACAGATTTATCAAGTATGCAGCACAGCTCAGAATATCACAAGTTTAGGTCGAGAGAGTACAAATCCAGATCATGCTTTTGTTTCAACCAACCAGTTGAGTACTCTGTGACTGACTCTTTATACTCAATTGGTTGGTTGAAACAAAAGTTTGGTCCGGATTTTTACTTTCTGGACGTGAACTTTCCAACTCTGTCTGTAATGGATTACATTTGTGAGTAACTTCCCCAACACTGTTGCCGGTTTGATTCCCACTAATGGCACATGAATCTCAGCACCATTAGGACCTTGAGTAAGATCTCTAAACATAACTACTCCAAGGGTGGTGACCCCTGACTAAGCCTGTGATCTGGTCTTAAACTTCACTCTCACCTATATTTCTCTAGAAGCCAAAATGAACAGAAAGCATCATATCTGACACAGAGATTTATAAAGTACAACAATAATTATCATTGTAAATCCTTGGCTGGGTAACTGGATACTCGGTATAGATTACCATGTAAAACAATCTTTGGCTGGACACCTGACCAGTCGTCGCCTCTCTACAAATGGAGATAACTAGGATTACATAACTGCCTAGAGCTTTCGAGATGTCGATCGAAGTTGTGTCCGGTAATCAATATTTTGCAGTATTTGTATTGCACGGTGTTTCTTTTCACTGGGTGTTTTGTACAGAAACTCCTTCTGGTATATGTATGTGAATCGGGTAGCTGCTGACTTGGCAGATATGACGAGAACGTGAGAGACAGCTGCTCGGATGCGTGCACGATGTTGAAGAACAATGAAGCTCATATAAAAAAAAAAAACAATCATGGGGGTTAAACTGCAGGCAGACTGCAAACAAACGCGATGGACTCAGGCGGAGTCAAGATCGAGCAGGAATTCTCCTGAGGGCATCATAAAACTGAGTCCATTCTCATGCAGACTTGAGACCAGACTTGAATAGCAAAGCTCTGCTGTTTCCTGAGCCAGCAGGCTGCACTCACTTGATCAGTTCCTTATTCCCGTTCACCATTCGGCTGATTTCTGTTCCCTTTCCTCTAGTAGACGCCCCAAGGCTCTCATGTCTGACCTTTCACTTTGTTGTCTTTCTCTCCTCACTGTGCTTGTAACAGCTGACGTTTGCTTACATTCCAGCTCGCTGCTTTTCTTACACTCATCTTCCACTTTGCTTATGCAGCAAAAGTGATGCAATGTGACCGTAGCGAATTGTTCCGGAGGATTAAATCCAATGTCAAATGAAAGGGCAATCTGCTCAAAAAATGATGAAATAGGTTTGTTCATCAACAGTGGATTTTCTGTGTAGCAGAAGGAAGCAGTGTGACACATGGCCTCTGAAAAAATGCAATATAAAATGAAAATTTGACTTCTCATTTACACTGAAGTGCTGAGGCGGCAGAAATGATAAATCCTGTAAACATCGGCTCTCTCTTGTTGTGTTTTTGTTGGATTTTATCTTGTCAATAAAAGCATCTGACCATGGGACGCTAGATCACTTTTAACTGGCACATCAATGGGGTGATTTACTAATTGAATAATTTATCAAAGTCATTTAAAGATGGGATCGGTCGTAAAAACCCACATCCTTCAGAATTAGGACCAGTCTGCCAGTGATTGGCGGGTAAGTCTTATCTTCCACAGTTTGGTGATTTGAAGCAGCATTTGAATCCGGCTGGACTAGGCTCACCTTACACTGCTAGTGTACAGAGATCCCTCAGCCACAGACAGAAGGCTGCAGGTCAGGCTCCCACAATGCATCTGTATGTATACACATAGCGATTTGGCTTTCTCCATCCCCAGGGTTCCAAAGGGCTCCCTAACCAACCCCTTCGGTGGACCATGGACAGCAAACCTCTGGTGTCCTCAACAGAGAGGAACATGCAGGAAGACGAGGCAGGAAAAGAGGAAATTCATATTCAATTCACATTCAATAACATATATAACAGTACATATATAATATTACATATAACAGTACATATATAACATTCATACATATATTAAACAAATGATGTCCAGAACTTAAAATGTATGTTTGCCATGTTATTTACATGCAGTTTCATTAAAAATTATATCATATATATAATATATGACTTATCATTTGTTATAATTTTTTATGAAACTGCATACAAATAATATGAATTCAGGACATCATTTACTTAATATATGTATTAATGTCATAAAGACCCCCCTCCCCCTGTACAATAGTCTTCATCCTGTCTTCATTCCAGCCGTATAGCATATGCCGCACCATCACCCTGTTTAGCTTGGGCCTGCTGAGTCACTGGGACAAAGCGGGTGATTGTGAGCACTGCGGAAAGGAGGGCGGGACCAGGTGCTGTTTGGACGGGGAGGTGGGCACAGCACTGGTTCGGCTGCAGGAGGACGTGAGGTCTGCAGCGCAGAGGCTCCACGCCTTGGAGGCTCTGACAGTGCCGCGGGTGAGTGGCGGGACCCAGAGAAGCCGGGCAGTCTTGGTCCTGGACCTGGACCTGGACCGCATCCAAGTCTATTCCCAAATGGGCTGGAATCCCTTGATTCTATTACAGTTCACTTGAGCTCATAATGATTGTGGTGGTATTTTTAAATGCACTCAGTGACATTACAACTATACCCAGTCATTGTCTGGCATCCAGTTAAAGCCCTTGTCACTGCAGCTGGACACAATCACTGTCTGAGTACCGGCATCCTGTTAGAGTCCGTGTCACTGCAGCTGGACACAATCACTGTCTGAGTACCGGCATCCTGTTAGAGTCCGTGTCACTGCAGCTGGACACAATCACTGTCTGAGTACCGG